>JACEEZ010015962.1:0-25000 GCA_016584305.1 Chionoecetes opilio
AAATCGGCCGGAGGTAAGTGAGGGGGCAATGGAGATGAAGTCGGAGAGATCGGCATGATGTGTAAATCTGTAAGTAATCTTTGTAAGTGCCAAAATAACAATTTTTAAGATATTCCAACATTCTCAATTTGTTATGGTTTAAATGGGTTAAATGGCCATGTTTTAATTAGAATCTGACTTTAAAACATCATTTTTCATAAAGTAGACATCCTAATAGTGTAAGTAATCTTCGTAAGTGCGAAAATAACAATTTTTAAGATATTCAAAAATTCTCAATTTTTTATGGGTTGAATGGGTTAAATGGACATGTTTTAATTAGAATCTGACTGTAAAACATAATTATTCATAAAATAGATATCCTAACGAATCCAACAATACCTCATTTGCCTTGTTCTAAAGTGTGGAGGGGTAACTCCTTAAATAAGGCCCTTTTTTGGCTTCGACCGCTCCACTATATCCCCAGGCTATGTTGTGTTCCCGAAAAGTTTATTCAAGAAAATTCAACGAAAAAATACAATGGTTTACTTTTTTTTCTACGAGCGTAGCTGGACTTGTCACTATCTGACGTATACCTTTGAGAAATACATGTCACTAAAAGTACTATCTTATCGCTCTCTATATACTTACCTTAACCCATGTACATATTACCATTGCCGATATCTACATGAGTATAGAGACTATCCATACGTATCTGTAAAAATATGAAGTCACTATCGTATTCATCAACAATAAACCCCATCCCTGCATCCAGACTATTTCTTCTCTCTTTCTCTCTCTCTTTCTTTCTCTCCCTTGCCATTCATTCTTTTCACATTCACCATCCACCATCTCTCATTCTTTCCTGCCTCTATTCCCCTATGCACTCCTTCGTACAGCAGAAACTTCTTTGCCTTTTTCTCCCTTACCTGCACCACAATCCATAATAGCAGTCACGTCTCCAAGCGTTGTTGTTTGAAAGCAGAAAATGGTGAGACATATTGAAAAAGAACAGTCGGTTGTGGATAGGAAAGGGAGTAGAGAGAGAGAGAGAGAGAGAGAGAGATGAGAGAGAGAAGAAGGAGAGAGAGAGAGAGAGAGAGAGAGAGAGAGAGAGAGAGGAGAGAGAGAGAGAGAGAGAGAGAGAGAGAGACGAGAAGAGAGAGAGAGAGAGAGAGAGAGAGTAGAGAGAGAGAGAGAGAGAGAGAGAGAGAGAGAGAGAGATGAGAGAGAGAGAGAGAGAGAGAGAGAGAGAGAGAGAGAGAGAGAGAGAGAGAGGAGAGAGAGAGAGAGAGAGAGAGAGAGAGAGAGAGGAGAGAGAGAGGAGAGAGAGAGAGAGAGAGAGAAGAGGAAGAAGAGAGAGAGAGAGAGAGAGAGAAGAGAGAGAGAGAGAGAGAGAGAAGAGAGAGAGAGAGAGAGAGAGAGAGAAGAGGGAGAGAGAGGAGAGAGAGAGAGAGGAGAGAGAGGAGAGGACGAGAGAGAGAGAGAGAGATATTTAAGCGTACCTTGAAAGTGCATGTTATTCCCATTTTAGATACATAAGAATTCAAAAAAGGATTAGCTTTCTCGTCTGATATATGCCACGCCTCACTTTTTGATGACGCAAACAACATGAATAACATGAAAAGAAAATTGAAGAGCATTATCCCCTTTTTTTTAACAAGATCTCTGTATCCGCCTTTCATGATTACTACTACACTTGATTACATGTTTCTTCAAGTAGTGTCATGAAGAGTAATTTATCCACTTGTCACTTCAGGCAAGCTATGAATATCTTAATGGGATATAAATATTATCAATATTTGAATATAACCAATTGCCTACGAGCGGCAGAGAGGGGGCTGGAGTTTTCTGTGTGCGGGGATGTGGTGTTGATGTGAAGACGACCGAGGACAAAAATGAGCTAAGTGTGGGGATTTATGTCACATACATATATTTAATTTGAGGTCTTACCTATATAAAACCCATCGTCTATCTCATCCCGACACAATACCCCAACTAGTCAACTAACTAGGATACTTATCGGTGGATAGTAGGGTTGAATTACGTAGGCTTGAATAATACTGCCTGTCCTGCGATCCGAAGTGGTCAGCCGTGATCGAAGCCGCCCGTGAAGGCCGAAGGTGGAGTTATTGTTATGGGCGTCAGAAGGTTTTCACACCAAGTTATCCACGACACGGCGAATATAATCAGTGTGTCGTATTTAACACGTCCTTTGATTTAACATTTATATGTACAAAATGGACGTATGTACAAATCTCTTCATTATAATCAGAAAAGAGATGTTAATCCTGTGAGGGCTGGAAGGATACTAAATTTCCGTGGGCTCAGCGGGCAGCGGCCACCACAAATTACACGTGTCATTTCAGGTAGGCGGCAGGTGGACCACCACAATTGGTGCAAATTTAAAGGACGACGTCCAATTAGCAGCCGTTTCAAATTAAGGTGCTAATATAAGGTGAAAATGCTTTATACTAATGGGAAAGATCAATTATTCTATCCCAGTACTCATCATTTACTTAAATTGCCTTAATTAATACCCATTACCATTATAACTATATATATATACATCCCTACGCACCCCCTATGATGAGCGGACAATAACTCCCTCACTAGGGGGGGGGAAACAAACCACCACTCTACTAATTATTAAGAGGGTGGTTCGTGGATAATTTTCACACTTAGATTGTCTGGTACTAGAACGAAGAGGGCTTATGGAGATTCGCGATATGGGCTTGAAGATGAGTAACAGTGAGGTCAGGGTGTATGGGTGGTCTGATAGTGGGTGTGTGGGGGGATGGGTGAGGAAAATAAGGTTTTAGGAGGACGGCAAGAGGCGTAGAATGATGGGTGGATGGGGGACGCGGGTATGAGAGGGAGTGATTAATGTTAGGCTCAACAGAGCCGGATAATTACCAAGGACTGAGAGAGAGAGAGAGAGAGAGAGATGCAATAAGAAATCTCGAGTCCTACTACTCTACGGTTGACTACTGAATAAATTATCATTATCGGAATGAAAAATAGAACATCACGAGTGAGTCATGTGGATATGGAATCCCAAGTCAGCGGTGTTGTGTCACGAGCATCCATCTAGCTTCACGTACCTCCAGGCTCAGGTGTGTGCCGGGGAAACGCTTGCAGGCACCGCGCTGAAACAATAACAGTAGTGATTATAGTGACGATAATGATGATGATGAAAATAATAATAATATTGATAGTAACGAATACCAAGAGATCGGCAAGTGGTACTGGTGATAATGCATAATAATGGTAATGCATAACAGCCACAGGCGGGAGTCGAACCCTCACAGCAAGCGTCAGTGGTCACCTCGCCACACGGAAGTACAAAATGAAGCTCCAGGCACCTCCATGCAACGTGACATTGGACGGGTACGCCATGCCATTAATCTATCCAATGCTTGACTAATGACTCATCAGTCGTGGCCGGACAGATTAATGGCATTGCTGCCCTTATCGAGTTGAGGCCGGATGGCTGTGCCCCGCCTCCATGTTTGCACCTCCATGCACCAGGGTGACCAGCGACGCCTGGGTTGTGGGTCCGACTCCTGCCTGTGGCCATTATGCTGCTTGTTCCTTATGACAAAATGATAATGATTATACTAATATAGATATCAAAGTTGTCAGTGATAGTAATGGCAATGATGATGATAATGATAATAATAATAATATTGATAATAATAACAGTAATCATAATTGTCATCGCATTGTGCCTTGCTTTGAGCTTCTAAAAGAGTAGTGGATCCATAAAGTTTATCCTCCGTTGCCGCCTCCTCCGTTCTTCACTCATAGTCATAGTCATCAGTGGCATCGCAGAGCTGCTGTACACGCTTCATATTACTCGCTATTAATAATTTTCAACAAGATAAGAATATCGTGTTATTATATTTTGTTATTCTGCTGTTTGTGTCAGTGTCCGATTGACGTTGTGGAGAATGATTGAAGTAAAGTGTTGTTGCAGTGTTTGTTTTGCGTCGAGGTACACGCACATACTATTGATTGTTTGGGTCCCTTGTGTACCGTCGAGCCGCCTCTATATTGAAGTCATAATCAAAACTTGGGCCGCGACGTGCAGCGTGTGAAGTGTTTCTGTTGACCAGTCAGGCAGTGTTAATAAAGAACAGCTCGATTCAAGAACTAAATTGACTTCCGTTGTTTTTGAGTGGACACTTTTTATTTTTGACGAGGCATTTAAAGGGATTATTTTGTCATTGCTTTTATTTTCTACCCTTGTGATTGACTTCATACGTGTGTTTGAATGAAATAATGTGAATCAACCCGCCGCCACTAGCCTGGTGTAACACCCTCGGCAGTCTGCACAGCGCGCCGCGCCGCGCCTCGCCTCACGTCACCGTCACCAAGTCACCCTTATATGTATCAATCAATCAATCATTGGGGGCATACGCCGGGGGGCGCGTCGCCTCGCCCACCCTACGACGCCACTCCCGGGGGTCACCACGCGCGAGTTCCCATGCAGGCTCCTTTCCCATACCAAGCAGCTCTCGACAAGAAACATCAACTTGCCCCAGCCACGAGCCTTGTGGGCGCCCCCTTGGCCTCCTCCACGCCGGATTGTCTCTTACAGATACAACCCGATGGGAAGGATCGGTTTCAGGGTAGCGTGCCACATGCCCATATAGCCGAAGTTGGCGCTGACGGACTATGCAGGTAATAGGCCTCGATTCAGTCTCACGGACAATCGCTGATTTGACACGTAATCATCCCAGCGATACCCCATGATTCTGCGAAGACACTTATTACCAAAGGCATTGATTCGTCTCTTCAAGTCACTATTTAGTGTCCATGTCTCACAACCATAGAGTAAGACAGGGATCACAAGCGACTTGAAGATCCGGATCTTTGTCCTCCTGCACAGGTACCGACAACGCCAAATACTCCCGCTGAGCGAGTCCATAACACCATGGGCTATGCCAATCCGCCGTAAGACTTCTTGACGTGACCCGCCGTCATTATGGACTGCGCTACCAAGGTATGTAAAACTTTCCAAGATCTCAATGTCCTCGCCACACGCATGAACAGACTGTACTGCTTCATCTAGTAAGTCTCCAAATACCTGGACCTTGGTCTTGAGCCAGGAGACCTCAAGTCCCAAAGGCTTTGCCTCCTCGTGCAGCGCCTCGAGAGCCATCACCAGGACCTCCAGCGACTCAGCAAAGATTACTGCATCATCGGCAAAAACAAGATCAGTGATCTTGGTGTTGCCGACGGATACTCCACAATCACTTTGATCTACAACCTTGTCCAATAACCAGTCCATACAAGCGTTGAAAAGTGATGGGGCAAGGACGCACCCTTGCCTCACTCCTGTATTCACAGGAAAGAAGCTGGATACACCTGCCCCACACTTCACAGCACTCTTTTCGATCTTATATGTATCACCCTCAAAGTAATCTTCAAAGTCACTCTCCCTCGGTGCTCCCTCGATGTGTATGCCACCTCGGGCTGCATTAATAACCTGCCTTTACCTGTCACCTTGGTGGAAATGTGTAAGGCTTAAAGACAGATATAACCAACGGACAAAGACGGAATAACATAAGAAGGAAAGAAAAGCAAGGAGACAGATGGGGAGACTAAGGTCGTACTAACAGATAATGACACACATACAAAATAAAATAATAATATTAAAGATACAGACATCAAATCATATCCACGAAATGGCTGACGTGAATTGATCAAAAGTATATTACGGGAAGTCCATCATTCATTGTTTGACAACAGTTGATTTTAGATAAGGACAAAAACATCTCCTCGCGGTGATTCCCGTTCTCTCACACCAAGCTGAGGGTCGCCGCGTTATAATTTACCGCAAATGCCTCTCACTTATTTTTCTTTCTCCACTCATTGCTTCAGTTATTTTTTCTGTCTTTAGATATGCAGGCCTTCATCACCACAGGACTGTTTAATTGTATACATATTTTTATGTGATTATTTTTTTCATCTCCATCGCGATAATGTTTTTATTTTTCAATTTTTTGCTGATTGTGATTGTGATTGTGGTGGTGATTGTCGAATCTAATTTTTTCCTCTAACTTTCTTTCCCTTTCTTCCTCCCTTCCCGTATACGTACTACCCTCTTTCCTTCCCCCACCCTCTTCAAGGCAGACCCTCGCATTACCTTGAGGACCGAGGAGGCGGCACCACCAGCCAAAACACCCTGAGGTCTCATCCCTCACACCCTCCCTCATGATGATCGTCCCCGCCGTCACCCACGTCACCCTAAGCCGCCCAGGATGAACACTTGGATCCCACCTGGCGACAGCGGTCTTACTGGGGTGATGTAGGAGCCTCTACTGCGTTCCCTTCCTTCCTTCCTTACTCTTTATGACTGCGCGTGTCTTATCTTCCTAATACCCCCATCACATACACGGATTTTTCTTAAGAGTCCTTATGGATCGCCAACTCGCAGTCAATCGCAAGCATCCGTAAATAACTCGCTGGTATCCGTAAATAACTCTAGTCACAACTCACAACAACTCGCAGACACTCTTAAGGATCCGTGAAAGGAGAGGCAAATTTTTTGACATGTCAAAAATCTTCTTACGATTGTCCACGGATTGATTTTTCAGTAAATAACTCGTAACAATCCGTAAGTATCGTAAACCGCTCGCAACAACACGTAACCATCCGTAAACTGCTCGCAAGAATCCGTAAATGACTCTTAACAATTTTTTTTACGATTTGTTACGGTTAGTTTGCGATTTGTTTACGGATTATTACGAGTGCTTACGTGTTGTTTACGATTTCATTCGGGTCGTGTTACGATGGCTTTACGGATTGTTACGAGTTATTACGAGCACTTTACGTGTAGTTACGAGTACTTTACGAATAGATACGTATACGTATTCTTACGTATTGTTTACGATTTGGGGAAAGGTATAAAAGCGGCAAAATCGAACACTTCATTTTCAGTTGTTATCAAGAAGTCATAGAAGTCACATCTCTGCATATCTACTCTACAATATCTACAAGCATGGCTCCAAAGAAGAAGGCAGTCAACAAGAAGTCTCCTGCTCATCGTCTCCTGAATCTCATGGCAAGAATGCCAAAAGCATTCTCCACAACTCTACGTGCACGAGACAGTCTGTAGTTGAAGATGCGCTCGTCATGGTCCAGATGTCTTCTTGAGTATGGTTTAATCATCCATGGTCTGAGTGGAAAGGCATCATCACCAATCAGAAAGTAGGGAGTGTCTCTGTTATCATGTGGAAGGGGAGATGGTGGTGGAAGGCCCAGGGTTCCTTCTTCCAGCATTGGTCGCAGTTCTGAGTTGTTGAGCATCTGGCCATCAGAGGAACTTCCATATGAACCAACACCCAACTATATAAACTTGTAGTCAGCATCCACTACAGCCATCATCACCATAGAGAAGAAGATCTTGTAGTTGTAAAACAACGAACCAGAGTTAGCAGGCTTCTTGATTCTGATGTGTTTGCCATCCAACGCACCGCAAGCATGTGGAAGGTTCCAGACTCTTTCAAACTCTGCTGATATGCGCAACCAATCTTCTTCGGGGATGTTGTCTGGCATGACTTCTTCTTTGTATGCTGAGATGATTGCTTCGCAAACTTCAGGTACGAAGAGTGATATTGAGTTTCGGGCCACACGGAAGGAATACATCAGATCTGCATAATTCACACCAGTAGCTAGATGCCTGGGTGTTACAGCTAGCTTCAGTCCAGGCTCAAGTGGCTCCCTGAAAGTAGACAAAAATTGTACACATCTTTAAAATGTAATGACAATGGTAGATTTATATCAAATATTAGCAAAACTACTAAAATTAGGTAGAAAATAAACAAATATGTACCTGAATGAGGTGGACTCTTTCTTGATAGCAGGAGTAACCCTGTCAAGAATCTCTCCAAACAGGTCAGCATCAACTCGGAGAAAGTTCTTGTAGCTAGCAGGGTCTTCTCGGTTCAGCTCATGCAGGAGATGATCATACTGTCCAAAGAGGGTCCTGCGGGCCAGCCAGGTCCTGCACCAAACCCTTCTGCGAGCTGGACGCGTCCTCCGCCTCGGTCGAGGAATATCTGGTAGCTGCTGGGCCTCGTCCTCTTCCCTCTGGGCTAGTTGAAGGAGCAATTGTAGAAATTGTTGATATAACTGCAATCTGTTTCTCTCATATGCCATGTTGTCTCTCTGGATGTCAGTAGTCGAATGATGATACATTGAGATTTGCAGGATTTATATATTTTTTGGCAAAAAATCGTAAGGACTCGTAAATACTCGTAACTAACTCGTAACTATTCGTAACAACACGTAAACAGGTCGTAACTAACACGTAAAAGCTTCGATGAATAGTAACATTCCGTAATATACGCGTAACAATCCGTAAAAAGCACGTAAAATGCCCATAAGTTGCTCGTAGTTATCCGTGACAACTCGTAACAAATCGTGGAATTTTGCCGTAAATACATCGTAATAACTCGTAATAAACCGTAAATAGCTCGTAATAACTCGTAACAACTCTTAAATCGGTCGTAAAAGTGGCCAAATCGTAAGGATCCGTGAATTTGTGCGATCCGTAAGGACTCGTAAGAAAAATTCGTTTATGTGAAGCCATCCATTCCTAAGCCATCCTGCGGTGCTAAGGAAAAGTGTTGGCAGGTGATTCTTCTCACTACATATTCGCTTCTTTTCTACTCAAGGGCCATTTCGCAGGCAAGAGCTCGCGTCGGAATAGAAAGTCACCATTTACAAGCGGTGTCGAGGAGTCAAAGTGGTAACCATCTAACGAATATTGGAAATGTTTGAGGAAAAAACTACTTTCCATGTAAAAAATTTCTTTTTTCCGGTTTCTCTCTCTCTCTCTCTCTCTCTCTCTCTCTCTCTCTCTCTCTCTCTCTCTCTCTCTCTCTCTCTCTCTCTCTCTCTCTCTCTCTCTCTCTCTCTCTCTCTCTCTCTCTCTCTCTCTCTCTCTCTCTCTCTCTCTCTCTCTCTCTCTCTCTCTCTCTCTCTCTCTCTCTCTCTCTCTCTCTCCCCTCTCTCGCTCGCGCTCTCGCTCTCGCTCTCTCTTTTCTCCTCATTCTCTTTCTCTTTCTCTCAAATACACACACTTATACATACAAGAACACACACACACACACGCACACGCACACGCACACGCACACGCACACACGCACACACATCATATGCATTACAACCTCAAAAAGAAGAGAGTGTACAAAAATAAGAACCAAAAAAGAACCACAGAAAAATAAAAAGAAAAAATAAGTGACGAAAAGATAAGGCCGTGAAATTGAAAACCGAGCTTCCCAGGGAAGGGAGGGAGGGTAGGAAGGAGACCGTGGGAGAGGTAGGGGATATATTAGTGGTGGTGCCTTTAAGGACAGATATAGTTTAGTTTTACAAAAAGGTACAACGGAAAACAACGATCATTTATTGTCCCATTAGCGAAGCTCAGCGCGTGTGTGATTACGGACAACGAGTTGCAGCTTCCCTTGACTCATATTGGATAATTTTTTTTTTTACTTTCGCGTGGATATCTTTGTGCGTAGTGTGTGTGTGCGTGTGCGTGTGCGTGCGCGTGCGGATGTGCGCGTTGTTCCCCTATATGGGCCACTATTTGTCTGCATTTTTTTTTTTTTTTGCCTCTGTATTCCAGCAAGTCGAGTTTGAGGTCGAGGAGTGAGCCGTTTTTAGGGAAATGTTTCAATCGATGTTTCTGAGATAAAAAAGTCCCTGGTTTGCTGTGGTGTAAGAAAGTGTTTTGTGCTGCTTTGTGCTTCATGACGGTCCAGTGTTTGTGTTCTTAACAATTTTGTCGTCGTCCACCTCCTCAGCGTCCACCACATTCTCCTCCTCTTTATGTTCTTTGCTGCTACTACTACTACTACTACTACTACTACTACTACTACTACTACTACTACTACTACTACTACTATACTACTACTACTATACTTCTACTTCTACAGCTCCTACTACTACTTCTACAACAATTACTACTACTGCTACTGGTATTATTAATGTGGTAGTAACAGGTCAGACAACAGTTATGATAATGGTTATAGTGATATATATGATAGTGAGAATGACGGTGGCGCAAAGTGTAAAAATAACTGATATTCAAGATAAAGCACACTACTTATCCTTCATTAATCCTATGCAATGACGTATGTAAGAGAGAATCGCTATCATTATCATTTGGCTGAAGAATGGCGGGAGGAGTGTGGGGCGGGGCGGGGCAACATGAAGGGTGGTGGGAGGCGGTGATCATCTCCATGAAGCCGTCGCAATCATCACATCTTTCACTAAGGTCCCCTTCTCTTTCAGTACATAGCTACCCCACGCACTGACAGGAGGTGGTTAGAAGTGCTTGTGTCTTTCATTATTTCTTTTCTTTTCCATGATGGTATGGAAAGGAAAAACTCATGTGGTCATCTACTCATTGAAGTGAAGTTATTAAAGTGATTATTATAAGACTTCAACGATAACTTACGCAAAAATAATTGGATAACGACGACGGATAAAAGGAATAAAATAATGTGATGACACCTCCCTTCCCTTCCCTTCCCTACACATGTATTCCCTTCTTATCTAACTCCTCACTCAGCAATAGGTTAGCTCATTCCCCCTCTCTACTTCTCCTTTCATTCTTTCTTCCTTACTTCCTTCCTTCTTTGATTCGTGTCTCTCTTTTCTCCCCCTCCATGACCCCCACCGGCGCCAGGAGGAGGATAGGGATATAATTATGAGGAGGAATTGGAGGAGGCAGATGGAAGGAATATTTTAGTTACAAGCAAGGAGATAACAGGAGAGAATGTAATGGAGTAAAGAAATAGGAGGAACATTAGGAAGATGGGACGAGGAGGAGGTAATAATTAAAATGATAAAATGATTAAATATTGATGAGAATGAGGGCGATACAAATGAATATGAGGAGACATTTTAGGACCGAAAGCAAAATAAGACTAGTTGAGAAAATTCACAATAAGTATTTTGTAGATGAAAAGAGAAGGAGTGAAAAAGAAGAGGAGTAAGAAGAACAAAGAGGAACAGAAATAGCAGGAGAAAAAAATCAGTAAGAAAAAATGACAAGGAAAAGCAAAGTATAATTATGAAGAATATGGCAACGAGAAGAATAAAAAAAATAGTAAAACTAATAACAAAAAGGAGGAGAAAGATATGAAGAGAAGAAGATAGGAAAAGTAATGATAGGGGAGTGAAGGGTGAAGAATCATTATGCACAAGATAAAGAATAAATGAGAATCAGGGAAGTTACAAAGGTTAAGTTAAGCTGAAATTATGAAGGGGATATTATTATGAAGAGAGAGAGAGCGAGCGGGCGGGCGGGCGGGCGGGCGGGCGCTGGCGGGCTGGCGGGCTGGCGGGCGCTGGCGGGCGGGCGGGCGCTGGCGGGCGGGCGGGCGCTGGCGGGCGGGCGGGCGCTGGCGGGCGGGCGGGCGCTGGCGGGCGGGCGGGCGCTGGCGGGCGGGCGGGCGGGCGGGCGCTGGCGGGCGGGCGGGCGGGCGGGCGCTGGCGGGCGGGCGGGCGCTGGCGGGCGTGGCGGGCGCTGGCGGGCGCTGGCGGGCGGGGCGCTGGCGGGCGGGCGGGCGCTGGCGGGCGGGCGGGCGCTGGCGGGCGGGCGGGCGCTGGCGGGCGGGCGGGCGCTGGCGGGCGGGCGGGCGCTGGCGGGCGGGCGGGCGCTGGCGGGCGGGCGGGCGCTGGCGGGCGGGCGGGCGCTGGCGGGCGGGCGGGCGCTGGCGGGCGGGCGGGCGCTGGCGGGCGGGCGGGCGCTGGCGGGCGGGCGGGCGCTGGCGGGCGGGCGGGCGCTGGCGGGCGGGGGGCGGGCGCTGGCGGGCGGGTGGGCGGGCGCTGGCGGGCGCTGGCGGGCGGGCGGGCGGGCTGGCTGGGCCTCAAATTATATAGTACAAGAAACATAACACATTAGAATTTTACAGGCCGGGTTCATTGAGCGTGAGCTCCTATATGAACCCAAATGCAAATTATGGCAAGTGAACTAAATGGTAGCAAAACAGGCCGCCTAAGAAAAAAACAAAAAAAACACTGGGCTATGCTATGGATACTGAATCCGTATTATATAAATGAAAAATAGAAAAATAAAGTAACAAATACAATAGAAAACTTCCAGATATGCAAACATAACATATGCACATACACGTATGCACACACATTGGCTACAAAATACATACATATACATACGTAAATATCTCTAACACTAATAACACTTGCACGCATACACATTACACGAAAAATATATATATATAAATATATATGTATAAAAACATATGCAAGAATATGATACACACTAACACACTTTATGGAACTGGCACTGACTAAAATATTTATAGTATAATGAGTACATACTTCTATTCATATTTACTCAATAAATTATATTTAACCCGAGTTTTGAAACTATACTTGGATGGAGCATTACGCATGTCTATAGCTAGACTGTTCCATAGCAGGCGCCTCTGAACAACACATTCTTCTGGGCGTGGGAAGTCCTATACAGGGGAACTCTGAGCTCATTCCCCTGTGGAGTAAGCCCCTCCCCAGGTGGCAGAGCAATACAGTAAATTTGGGTAAACAATTGCAGAGTACATCTTCTTTAAGCAAGTTACATCAAGTTGCCCTCTGATTTTATAAAATATTCCTATCATTTTACATATTTTATTTTTTATTTTCTCGATTTGAGATTTCCATAATAATTTATTATCAATAATAATGCCTAAAAATTTTGCTTCATTTACCTGGGTTAATAAAACTTTGTTAACTTTGATCTGCACAGAGGTTTCTTTAGTCATTAATGGGTGGGATACCATAAAGTGAGTCTTGTCAGTATTTAAAGTTAACTTATTACTTTGTATCCATTTGTATAAGAGATTTAATTCAGTGTTTATTGTGACCGATAGATTAACAAGGTTTGTGTCGTTAAGAAATATACAGGTGTCATCTGCAAATAGCAAGAATTTCAACTTTCCACTGGAACGTGTTATGTCATTGATAAATATCATAAATAGTATAGGTCCTAAAATAGATCCCTGTGGCACTCCATAACATATGCTTCTCGTAGATGATGATTTATTATTAAATGTAGTATATTGTTTTCGATTTCCTAAATAACTCTTAAACCATTGATGTGCTGGACCCCGGAATTCCATACATATTTAGTTTTTCAAGTAGAATATCATGTGGGATAGTGTCAAAGGCTTTAGAGAAATCACAAAAGACAGTTAAATGAAATTGTTTTGAATCCATGGCGTCGTAGATGTGTTGACATAGGTTTTGTATTGCAAGTTCACAGGAATATTTTGGTCGAAATCCATACTGGTGCTTAGATAGTATTGTATTCTCAGAGAGGTAATTAAATAATCTAGTTGACATAATTTTTTCGAAAATTTTACTAAATGCTGGCAATATTGATATGGGTCTATGATTTTGGGGAATAGAAATGTCACCTTTTTTATAAATTGGAATAACCTTAGCAATTTGCAAATGACTTGGAAACTCTCCCACTGTAAAAGATTTATTTATGATATGAACAAGAAATGGAGATATCTCATCTATACATAGTTTTATTATTGTTATGTCAATATCATCATGGCCTGGGGATGATAGTTTCAGGCTCTTTACCGTGGCTTTAATTTCTTCAATTGATGTTGGTGGCAAGTAAAAGGAATAAGGGACTGGATCAGGCATAAAGTCTGTATAAGTACTTGATGTATCGTGAACAAATTTCGATAAATCTCTTGCAACATTACAAAAATAGTCGTTAAATGCTTCAGTTATGTCTTCAGTTCTTGTAATGCTATTTCCCTGATATGTAATGGTATTTTTGTTTTGTTGCGTTTTCCTAAGATATCATTTATTAGATTCCAGGATTTCTTTGGATTACCTTCATGTTCCTGTAATGTAGTTTTGTAGTAATTTTCTTTTGCTGCCCTGATAATGGAGGTAAGCTTATTTCTGTATTTTTTAAAAGCAGTGTCATATGTCAGTGGCCATTTAGAGTATAATCTTTGAAGACGATTTCTTTCCTTAATTGAGGCTCTTATAGCTTGTGATATATATGGTTTACCGATATACTTATCCTTGACATAACATGTTTTTATTGGAAAGAGTTTGTTATATATCTTTGAAATTTGTTGTATGTAAGCATTAAAAGTTTCATTGATATCACTAATATAAACCTCCCACTTGTAGTTCGATAAATCAGTTTTAAATTTAGAAATGGCATAATCAGTGAATATTCGTTTAGTAATAATTCTGTAGGTGTCGCTTTTGATCGGGCTTGGGTTAGTGAATAAATTGAAAATCGGGAAATGGTCGCTTATAGAGGTATATAATATGCCACTAGATTGATAATTATCTAAATTATTAGTCCATATATGGTCAATTAAGGAGGCTGAGGATCTAGTAACTCTTGTTGGCTTACTGATAGTTGGAAAAAATAAATATGAATAAAATCAATTCACCAGGTCGTGCATGTTATTATCACCTCGTTTCAATAAATTGATATTCATATCTCCTATTAAATAGCATGGTAAGCCCTCATTTGATATAGTTTGTAAAATGTAATCAAGGGAGAGTATAAACTCTGCTGGATTAGTATTAGGAGGACGATATATCATAGAGAGAGAGAGAGAGAGAGAGAGAGAGAGAGAGAGAGAGAGAGAGAGAGAGAGAGAGAGAGAGAGAGAGAGAGAGAGAGAGAGAGAGAGAGGAGAGAGAGAGAGAGGAGAGAGAGAGGAGAGAGAGGAGAGAGAGAGAGAGACGAGAGAAGAGAGAGAGAGAGAGAGAGGAGAGAGAGAGAGAGAGAGAGAGAGAGGAGGAGAGAGAGAGGAGAGAGAGAAGGAGAGAGAGAGAGAGAGGAGATGAGAGAGAGAGAGAGAGAGAGAGAGAGAGAGAGAGAGAGAGAGAGGGAGAGAGAGAGAGAGAGAGAGAGAGATGTTTAGATGCCATCTTAGCAATTGGCAGTCTTATTAATACACATTCTCTAATTCTTCGTTTATTCTTTTTTTTGTTGTGAAAAAAGAAAATCATGATTATCTGGAGTCGTGAGCTTGAATCAAAATTAATAATTAAAACACAGACGATGAGAAGTTTTGTTTTTCCAGCTTAAGGAAAAGTTTTGTAATGAAAACGGTAGAAGTCAATATTTATCATTATTTAAGTATATCCGATAGTTTGTGTCGCCTGGTGGTCAAGTGAGGAGAGTTGTTACGCACGAGAGAAAGGAGGGAACTGGAAAATGGTCAAGGATCAAAAAGAAGAATGTTAGAGATTGTTAGACTCTACAGTGATAAACTGTCTTTCCAACATTATTTTTTCTGTCGTAATCGAGTACTAAGGATAGTCTAGTATGCATGACAATAATCTAATCACGGGAACGTTACAGGACAGCTCATACGTTATCATTTTTCTTCAGTCTCTCTGTAGTAGTTCATAGAGACTGTTTGAGTGTCCGAAAGAAAGCAACACCTCCCTTGCACCTCCCCCATCACGGCCTCCCCTTCCCTATCCCGCTGATCTTATTCATTATCATAATATTATCATTATCATTTCTAATGTATGATCCTATAGCGATTATAGGGTTTTTTACTTAATTGATCAGATGGTTAGCCCTTGCTTCTGGTGACTCAGGCAGGATTTTTTTTATAGAGACGTCTGTGATAATTAGAGGTTCATGCCGCCCTCCCGGTGTCCTCCGATGCACGCCGTCGAAGGTGGGATTGATTGGCAAGCATCTATGTAATCTTTGGCTACTCGTCGATTATTTTTTTTATTTTTTTTACATCTTGGCCTATAGCGCCTGTAGGTAGTGACCTCCAGGGGTGGGATGGCAGGCCTGGAGGTTCACTTGAGGGCTCTGATGGTTAGCCCTCGCCCGTGGTGGCGCAGGCAGGATTTTTTATAATGACGCCTGTGATAAGAGGCTCATGCCGCCCCCCTGTGTCCTCCGATGCACTCGCAATCGAAGGTATAGTAATTGGGCAGGGCGTGTGGGTGTTCTTAGGTCACTCGACGGTGCAGAAAGATTTTAAGTGGATTTATGGGTCTCACGCGGGATCGAACTCGGGTCTTCGAGAACGTAACCCGGTGACATTAACCACTCAGCTACCGCCTCCCCAAATTGCAGAAAGAGTTTACTCCCGGCGGGACTCCAACTCGGGGCCTCTAGCTTACCAATTCCAAGCGACTTGACGACTTGACAACCGCCTCAAAATTATGTCACTCCTAGTCCACAATTAAGCATATGCATGAACGCTGAAGTGGAAACCATAAAGTGTAACACCCTTACATACCTAAGCCACCCCCGATGATAGACTCACACATTGTTAGTAAATAAAATAAAAAAAACGTCACATGTGGAATAATTGTGGAATTGTGGAATAATTTAATAATTAATTAATACTTTTATTTGACGATGAGTCAGTTCAAAGCAGATCAGTGCCTGGCGGCGCATTGCACGAGTGTACGTATATACTTGGTGGCACGAGGCACCGCTTTGTATGGGTGACGCAGCTTGAGTGACAATCCGACACATACACACACACACACACACACACACACACACACACACACACACACACACACACACACACACACATGCATACACACACACACACACACACACACCTACACACACACACACACACACACACACACACACACAGTGGCATGGGACGAGGCACAAACAAAAGTATAGAGGAAGGGTCAGGAAGTCAGAAAGAGGAGATGGAACATAGAATATGGGAATGGAAGGAGGAAAGAGGCATGAGGAAGGAGTAGAAAAAAAAGGAGGGAATGGGGTCCAATGAGCTTATTTTGCCTCGTGAGGAATGACACTCGAATTCTTGGGGGAAAGTTCGTCAGCGCTTCAATAACGGCGCGGTATTCAGGGCGGAGACGTGGCTGGCGGCGCTGAAGGGGCGATGCGTTTATCCCCGCCTATGATATTGTCCCGAGGCGCCTCTGCTGTCCTTGTGCTCGCCTGGCAGTTTTGTAAGCCAATTGTCCTGTCAGTGCATTGTTCGTCGTGTTTATTTACAAGTTTTTTTTCATGGTTGTTATTGATTACGTTGTTGTCACGTCTAGATAGTCACGTTAATAAGTATCTCTTTGCCATGTTTTGTGGCATGTGTTTGATAGTTATTAATATGTACCAGCGTTATACAGTGCGTGATTCAGGCGTTTTGTTGCTTTAAGTCATTGTGTTACGTGGCATATGTCTTACAAACTACATCGATTAACTAATTTGCCACTTTTACTGTCGTACTCATTTTTGGGGGGGGGGAGGGGGGGGGGCACTCAGGTGGGCTTTTTGTATGCTCCTTTTTTCCGCCCTTGACTAGCCGCCTCCTTATGATGGGTTTACAATTCCTCCGGGAGACATGGCCACTGGGGGGCTGCATGGCGCGGTGGGCAGCATCGTGTCTTTGGTTTGCAATGGTTTATTTTGTATTATTGTATTACATCGTGCCTGTTGTGTGTTTCATCCGCCTCAGATCCGTAGCCCGTCTTGCCACGCAGCCACTTCGAAGGGTGCATAGTTGGCTAGGCAGACCGTTTGGGGATGAAGAGGTAAGAGTAGTTATAGGCGGCTTGTATATGAGACTGCTATTTTAATCTGTCTTAAATATAGCTTTGTGGGAATAATAATACCTTTATCTATTGTATCTATTGTGTGTGTATGTGTGTGTGTTTACCACACCACCCCGGGAGGGGTGGTGGCTTCCGGGGGTCACAAACCCCCGGTAAACACCCCCCGGTACCCATTCACTGCTGGGTGGACAGGGGCTCGGGTTTTAAGAAGACCGCCCGTCTGTATTCGGTCCGCCCGGGGATCGAACCCGGGACTTCTCGGTTGTGACCAGAGTGTGCTAACCGCTACACTACGTAGCTCCCCAAACTCCGTAGTGTTGTGTGTGTGTGTTTTTATTCATCAATTTGTTTAATTATTTTTTGGTTTATTGCAGGAATAAGAGTAACAAATAAGGATGTTTTGATGAGGGCATCACAATGTCGAGTCAAATATAATATTAATTGAACAAGCGCCGGTAAAACTGTGTGAAGGGAACGTGATTTATTTTCCTTTTCGTCCAATTATTTGGGGAAAAACCTGAAATGTGACAAGAGATATATAGTATTTGTGCCCCCGCTTGACGGAGGCTGATTCGACCTTTTGTATTGGACTGCTGCTTCACCTGTTTTATCTGGCACTAACGCACATAACAATATCTTCGTTTATCACGCAAATCACGAGTCACACTATCGATCATGTGTTATCTGTGTTACTCTATTGTTATCGTGGTCAATAATAACCAGGAATAAATTCACCAGACGATAAAGCAATATTATAACCCACATTCTTCACCAGACGGGTAACAACAGGTGGTCAATTGTGCCTCATAACTTAGTGTTCGGTTCCTGGGGTTGTGTTATGGTGATGGTGTGAGTAGGTTCGTGTAATACTTTACAGGCGGGGCAGGTGGGCGAGGAGGTAGGTGCGTGGGCTTAGCTTGTTTGCCGGCCTGTAATTTGCACTTTTTGAGAATTATAACCCGACGTCACGTGATATGTCGTCTTTACACTACGCTTCTGTTTTATCTTAATAGTATTTCTATGACTTCTTCCAAAAGCTGTCTTAATTAAATCAGCCCGAAGTCACGTAATGTGTTGTGGCGTCTTTACTACAACTCTTCTGTTTTTTTCTTACTTTATTATTTCTACCAGGAGTTGTAAGTAAGTCATCCGGCGTGTTTTAATCTCCTTATGTTTTTTGCGTTCCAGAGGTCTTTATTCTCATTATATTTCTTAGTGTTGCCTTTCCCTCAGTTATTATCCAATGTGGTGTTAACTGCTGTTCTGTTCTCATGTTCCTGTGTGTTTTGTGTTGCCTCAAAGTGTGGTGAGTGGAGTGTGTTGCGTGTGTGTGTGTGTGTGTTGTGTGTGTTGTGTGTGTTGTGTGTGTACGTGTGTGTTCATGAGTGCGTGGGTGCCTGCGTGCGTGCGTGTGAGGTGCTGTTCTATAGAGGAAGAAGTAGAAGTTGTAGGAACATGAGGAGGTGAAGGGAAAAAAATCAAAATGAGAGAGAGAGAGATATTATCCTCTTGACTCTGTGGCCTGAACTTTCCGCTGATTCCCTCATCTCTCCATTCAGCCAAGCTTCTCAGCCCTCTACTCCACCACAGCTCACCGCTGCAGGAGTTTGTGGAAGCTCTTAGCCCTCTTCACACAATTCACAGTTTGTTTCTCCTTTCAATTATTATAAAAGTTACTCCTCATGTTAAAGTGGCAACACTGCCGATGATTTAGGCATGTTTTTAGTTTTACCTTCGACATGAAGGCAACACAGGGAGGGATGCAACAAATGGGCTCTCTTTACATTACTAGAACGGGTCAGTGGCTCAGACCATGGTTGTGAGAGTAGAGAAGCGGCCTTACCCTGCCATTCCATTCCATGCAGCACCCCCAAATATTACAGTCAGCTTCATCTGTATTGAGATTGTTGAATAAGATAATACATTTTATATCTTCGTCATGAATAGCGAAAAATACACTCCATTTCAACCATCGCATTAAACATTACTGTCAACATCATCTTTATTAGTATGGTTATAGGATCGTAAATTTGTAGTAACTTTGTTACGAATAGCGAAACAACATCGTTAATTTAGGTTGTGGTGAATTTTATTTGATTTTAGTCATGTTTTTTCATCTATCATGGAAGAGTAAGTATAAAGCAACACAGATGACATGGTTGATAATGGGACTGGTAATTTTCATGATAAACGAAGATAATGCAATGTGCGTTAGTGCCAAATAAATGTTTATAGTTTGTGTTATCGAAGCATTGATGAGAAATAAGTATGTTTTGTGGTCTTGCTGCCTCTCTTTCTGTCCGCTTCCTCCGTCCTTGCTTGTCCTCTTCCTCACTCTCAACTATCTTCCTCCCTGCCAGACTTCCCTCTTCCTCCCTGTCTGTCCTTTTCCTCCATGGCAATCCTGTTCCTCCTTCCCTACCGGTCCTCTTCCTCCCTTCACTCCAATCCTCTTCCTTTTACTCCTCTGAACTCCATCAACTTCTTTGTATTTGTTCAGACTAATCCCACTTCAGGCTATGTATCTGTCATCCTTCCACATGTTTGTCAGTACAGGCTGTTTGTACGCAGATACGCCTCACATTGTTGTATTGCATTGTATTATGTTGGTTTTCTCATTTCAACTCTCCACCCTTCTCTTACTCCTGACTTGTCTTTCCTCTCTTTTTTCCTGCTCTGCATCTACTTCTGCTGGTCCTCCTCTTCCTCCTCCTCCTGGCGAGTCCCACTTGTTAATGGAGCGAGTAATGGTTCTGCCTGAGCGAGTTAGTTCCAATCACGAGAGACTCAGAGGCACTGGGACACTTCTGCGAATTCTTTTTTTTCTGTCTCTGTCTCTGTCTCTGTCTCTGTCTCTGTCTCTGTCTGCTCGCTCTCGCTCTCGCTCTCGCTCTCCCCCCTCCCCCCCGTCACCCCTTGTCGAGGTCTGGTTCCAGCGGTCAACACTGATTTTGCTGCCGCTTGTTGATTACATTTTGGGGTTTACCGTCACCCTCGAATATAAACAAAAGTGGTGGTGTTTAATCAATGGTGAAATATTATCGATGTTGTGTTGAATTGTGTAGGCAGGGTCATTATGTAATTTCGCTGGATTTTTGTGGAGAGTTGCTAATTTTTGCATTTTCATGAATAAAAGTGTATTTTTCCTTAATCACTTTGACAAAATAGACAGTTGTGTAAAATTTTACCCAACATTTAAATCATGAGAATTAAGTATGAATGGTTAAAATAATGTGAGCAGACTTCTACAACATTGACATGACATACACACTTGAAATTTATTTACAAATATCTACATAATGTGCACTCTTTTCTTACTAAGAATCTCAGGATTTTTAAATGTCATGAAAATTACAAATGTTTAAACCTAACATTGCAACTGTTATTTTGCAGATTGGTATGTGATTGAGATAAACTATACTGTGACCACGACTGACAGAAATATATAATGTTCTTGTTCGTCCTATTATTAGTTAGAGTGAGCCATCATGAATGAGACACAAGACCTTGGACATCGATCAGAAGGAATTGAAGAAACCAATTTGGAAAAAGTGTATTATCTGCCAAAAAGATACTACTCGCATGGGGCTCATAGTGTCTAATCCAAGGGCTACACCGTTTGATCGTTTGTTGACGGCAATAAAAGAACGGGCAGAGTCACAAGATGTTGACTGTCTTCAAATCCAAAGACTACTCGGTGAAGCTACTAAAGAAACGTTACAGGCAGCACACACGATTTGGCATCGAAAATGCTACGCAAAGTTAACTAACAAAGATCATATTTCACGTGGCATAAAACGCAAGCAAGAAGGATATGTGTCAGGTAATCGACTCGGTAGGAAAAGTAAGCGCTACAAAGGAGAGAAAGGATTCAACAAACAGTGGCAATCTACTTTTACTCGATCAGCTACGAAACCCTTCAACAAGGATCAGTGTTTTTTCTGCCAGAACCAGAAGTATGATGAACAAGAACCGCTGTACACTGTGCGGGAGGATGCACGTGGCGAAACTCTTAGGAAGGCTGTTGAACTATCGATTGATAAGTTCAACCAAACACGCCATTTGCATCGAGCTCTGCCTGCTATCTGTGTTTGATTCCCCGTGATTTCTGCATAAAACATGAAACACGTTATCTCTCCAGCGTGGATTGTGATACCGGACATCAATTGCATGTGCATCATTTGGTGCAATGGCTGTGTTCAGTCTTGTCAGGAAAACTGGATTTTTTGATAGTTCAACAGCCTTCCCAAGAGTCTCGCCACGTGCATCCTCCCGCACAGTGTGCAGCGGTTCTTGTTCATCATACTTCTGGTTTCTGGCAGAAAAACACTGATCCTTGTTGAAGGGTTTCGTAGCTGATCGAAGTAAAAGTAGATTGCCACTGTTTGTTGAATCCTTTCTCTCCTTTGTAGCGCTTACTTTTCCTACCGAGTCGATTACCTGACACATATCCTTCTTGCTTGCGTTTTATGCCACGTGAAATATGATCTTTGTTAGTTAACTTTGCGTAGCATTTTCGATGCCAAATCGTGTGTGCTGCCTGTAACGTTTCTTTAGTAGCTTCACCGAGTCGTCTTTGGATTTGAAGACAGTCAACATCTTGCGACTTTGATCGTTCTTTTATTGCCGTTAACAAACGATCAAACGATGTAGCCCTTGGATTAGACACTATGAAGCCCATGCAAGTAGTATCTTTTTGGCAGATAATACATGTTTCCAAATTGGTTTCTTCAATTCTTTCTGATCGATGTCCAAGGTCTTGTATCTCATTCATGATGGCTAAGCTGTACCTTATAATAGGACGAACAAGAACATTAGGTATTTCTGTCAGTCGTGGTCACAGTATAGTTTATCTCAATCACACACCAATCTGCAAAATAACAGTTGCAATGTTACGTTAAAACATTTGTAATTTTCATGACATTTAAAAGTCCTGAGATTCTTAGTAAGAAAAGTGTCGTACCTGCAACTGTTGCTTATTGCATTCGAACTTTTTGTTGTCCCTGCTCTTCTAGCATAGTAGGTTCAAGGAACAACGATTGCATTTTCTGCTATTATTATTTCTTAACATATCTCCTTCCACATTACATCTCCTCATCAATTGCCTATAATAAAATAATGTCGTAATACACCGCATCATCTAAGTAAAGATCACTCCCTACATTCCCTAATTCACAACATATTAGACAAAGCTTCATATAAGGCATGCGTCACTCCCTGACTGATTCATAATTCACAACATCCTACCACTTAAACATTCTAACACATTGAAATATTGTTGCATTTCTACCTAATAAGATACTACCTCCACAAGACACATCTCCCACTTACCTTAAGGATGCCCATGGCTTTCAGAGGTATAATGAGTACATCTACCTCTGTGTTTCGCCTTATATAGGGTATTTTTAAGGCAATTGGCATTTATCAGTTGTCCTCACGAACTTATTTCCTAAACTCGCCTACATAATTTATATTGGTCTTTTCTTTCCTCTAGACACACCTTCTCATCTCTCATGAGCTCCGTATTCCTAAACTCCACCTCCTTACATGCTACCCAATATTTTAACCTTCATTATTGGCTACATGTCTCGCTCGTACTATTTTTAAGGCGTGTTAGACTTTCTTCTCTTGTCATTTGACAACAGTATTTTTAACCACGCCCACACTTTCTAAACCATAAGTCTACACCAGTTCTTCTTCATACAAAGGAATACAAAGGATCTTGGGGGGAGGGGGAGGTCAGGTTATGGTGTGGGTGGGTGACATCTGTTTTCCCTCTTGTCCTAAGTCCTGGTAATGTTTACACAACGGTCACGGTCAGTTTCCTTTCCCCTAACACGGTTGTGAAGCCCGTACATCTGGCTTTGCCTCTTCCTTCACTTTTAACATAACAATGTTCCCTTGTTTTCGTCTTTTGTTATTCTCATTTATTTTATTTCCTCTCTCTCATTGCTCTTTATTTAATTTCTGCTATGCACTTCTTACTTGCTTGCATTTGCAGCGACTGTGCAACAAAAGAGTGTACATTATGTAGATATTTGTAAATAAATGCAAGTGTGTAAGTCATGTCATATGTTGTAGAAGTCTGCTCACATTATTTTAACCATTCATACTTAAATCGCATGATTTAAATGTTGGGTAAAGTTTTACACAACTGTCTATTTTGTCAAAGTGATTAAGGAAAAATACACTTCTATTCACAAGTTTATGAATCTTAATGAAGAAAAGAAACAAACGTGACTCTTTGGGAGTCAGTGTGTACGGAAGGTACTTCATTCTTATAATTAAGATGTTGTGTAAAATTTTACACACAATTTTTACAGTGTAATAAAGTGTTGTGGTGATTTGGGCTCTTCATAAGTAATTTATTTGGATTCAGCACCCCTTTAAAACCTAAGAAAAGACACCTTAAATTGGTATATATGTAGTTATAAAGTCAAAATATTGAACATTCACGGTGAATATTGGCGGCCATTTTGAAATTCCAAAATGGCCGCCATAACGGATTTAAAAAAATTGGAAACATTGGTTTTCACTTTATGTAGACCTTCATGAAACTGCAAAAAATAGCAACTCTCCACAAAAATCCAGCGAAACTACTGTAAAGTACATAGTGGCCCTGACTAGTGGGAGAATTTGGGAATTGTGGGAAGTATTGATATATTGATTTTATGTTTGTGTTCTTTTGTGCGTAGCTTTGTGATTGTTGTCCTTTGACCTTTTTTGTTCAGGTTTGGTGGTTATTCGTTTTTTGCTTAGAAAAAAGGAAATTAATGCTACATTTCCCATGTTTCAAATTTACTTAATTGTACTACTTCTTATTTCGCCCTTTTTGCAATTTTTTTTCTCTCTTTCTCTCTCTCTCTCTCTCTCTCTCTCTCTCTCTCTCTCTCTTCGCTCTCCTCTCTCTCCTCTCGCTCTCGCTCTCGCTCTCGCTCTCGCTCTCGCTCTCGCTCTCGCTCTCGCTCTCTCAAGAGTAAGATGTGTTCCTCTTCACTCTTTCTCAGCGTCTGTCTCACTCTTTTCTCACTTCCTTTCAGTCTCTTCTTTCTTCGTTATCTTTACTCTCTTACGCTACTTATTATTACTTCTTTCGCTCCTCCTTCTCCTCCTCCTCGTCTTTATGAACCGTCAATTCACTCGTAATCTTTGTTGATAACCTAGTTTGGTATTCTGTAATGCCTTCCTTCTTTCCTTCCTTCCTCCTTCCTTCCTTCTTTCCTTCCTTTTCTTTCCTTCCTTATCATGACTTTCCCTAAATGTAGATTCCATAAACTTAATTCTTAAACCTTCATTTGGCTTTGTGGAACAAAAGATGTTATATAACTTATGTGGATTTCTTGCTCCACAGTATACGTGAGAGTAAGAGAGCGATAAGGCAAACGACAGAAATGTTGAGTTGCCGATATAGATTCTA
>JACEEZ010015962.1:27500-32500 GCA_016584305.1 Chionoecetes opilio
TCCTCTCCTCCATTCTTTCCTTTTATTATCGTCTCCTTTTCTCACTTTCCTTTCTTACAATCTTCCCTCTTCTTCCCTGCCTTGCCTTGCCTCCCACCTCCTGTCTATATTTCTCCGTCTCTCCCTCCCATTATTTCTTTCTCTCGTTTTTCACTCAATTTGTACATTTCTGGTTTTCTCTTCCCTCAACAACTCTTCATTTCATCCTCTCTTTCATATCTGCTCTTTTGCATTTCTACATGCCTCCTTTCCTCTCTCCTTTCTATTCGTCAGCCCGTCAGGGTGGCAAGGTTGGTAGAGACGTGAGTTCCCAATGTGCAGCGTCCCTGTGCATTCGGTCAGCGGTTCGAGTCCGCCTAGTTCGTGCTGACGTGGCGGCGCTTTGTATAGTCAATAACCTTGTAGTTGGTACTTGCAAAGTGTCTAGATAGGATGAAAATCTTATCTTATCTTTCTATCCGTCAGGGTGGCTCGGTTGGTAGAGGTGTGGGCTCGCGTGCAGTGTCCCTGCGTTCGATCCCACCAGGTTCCCAGCAGGTTCATCCTGGCGTGGTGGCACTTTGTATAGTCAATAACCTTGTCGTTGGTACTTGCAAAGTGTCTAGATAGGATCAAAGTATCTGTATCTCTCCTTTCTTCCTCCTCTCTCTTTATTCATCCTTCCTCTTTTTTAGATTATTTTACGTCTCTCTCTCTCTCTCTCTCTCTCTCTCTCTCTCTCTCTCTCTCTCTCTCTCTCTCTCTCTCTCTCTCTCTCTCTCTCTCTCTCTCTCTCTCTCTCTCTCTCTCTCTCTCTCTCTCTCTCTCTCTCTCTCTCTCTCTCTCTCTCTCTCTCTCTCTCTCTCTCTCTCTCTCTCTTTTGATGTATACTGAGTTACAGAAAATATTAGAGCATGTTACAATTTACATTACATAAAAAGGTTATGAGATATATACAGGCTAAGGGTAAAGTGAATAAAAAATAAGTGAAATAAAATAAGTGTTCCCTAACTTAAAGACAAACTCTTTGTGGGTCTCCTTGCCTTCACATGAGCATCCAGGTTTTCGTAAACTCCTTGAATTCCTGGTCAGTTGTCCCGTCTGTCTTCTGCGACTTCGTGGGATTCCTGCAAGGACTATTGGTTTGATAACTGGTCTGTATTCTGGGACTGAGAGTGCTGTGAAGTGTGGGGCAGGTGTATCCAGCTTCCTTCCTGTTAATACAGGAGTGAGGCAAGGGTGCGTCCTTGCCGCATCACTATTCAACACTTGTATGGACTGGGTATTGGACAAGGTTGTAGATCAAAGTGATTGTGGAGCATCCGTCGGCAACACCAAGATCACTGATCTTGTTTTTGCCGATGATGCAGTAATCTTTGCTGAGTCGCTGGAGGTTCCGGTGATGGCTCTCGAGGCGCTGCACGAGGAGGTAAATACCTTGGGACTGAGGTCTCCTGGCTTAAGACCAAGGTCCAGGTGTTTGGAGGCTTGTTAGATGAAACAGTACAGTCTGTTCATGCGTGCGGCGAGGACATTGAGATCTTGGAAAGTTTTACATACCTTGGTAGCGCAGTCCATAATGACGGCGAGTCACGTCAAGAAGTCTTACGGCGGATTGGCATAGCCCACGGTGCTATGGACTTACTCAGCGGGAGTATTTGGCGTTGTCGGTACCTGTGCAGGAGGACAAGGATCCGGATCTTCAAGTCGCTTGTGATCCCCGTCTTACTGTATGGTTGTGAGACATGGACACTAAATAGTGACTTGAAGAGACGAATCGATGCCTTTGGTAATAAGTGTCTTCGCAAAAGCATGGGGTATCGCTGGGATGATTACGTGTCAAATCAGCGATTGCACCGGTAGACTGAATCGAGGCCTATTACCTGCAAAGTCCGTCAGCGCCAACTTCGGCTATATGGGCATGTGGCACGCTACCCTGAAACCGATCCTTCCCATCGAGTTGTACCTGTAAAAGACAATCCAGCGTGGAGGAGGCCAAGGGGGCGCCCACAAGGCTTGTGGCTGGGGCAAGTTGATGTTTCTTGTCGAGAGCTGCTTGGTATGGGAAAGGAGCCTGCATTGGGACTCGCGCGTAGTGACCCCCGGGAGTGGCGTCGTAGGGCGGGCGAGGCGACGCGCCCCCCGGCGTATGCCCCCAATGATTGATTGATTGTCGCGTCAAGGTGTGGCTGCGAGGCAAGGAGAGCATTCCACCAGCCCACGTAAACGCGTACGAATTGATGCTGATGGTGGCAAGTCCGACAGCGGGGCTGTAAAAGCTCGCCGGGGGCTAGAGAGACAGCCCTGGGAGTAAGTAACCTGAGGGGCTGGCGGAGTGTTTGCAGGCGAGAAACCCGCTGCTGATGCACCTTGACCATCACGGTGAGGCCCGCCACGTCGCGGCGGTACTGGAGGCTGTAGAGTCGTGGTTGCTGCCCGGCACCGCTGTCCCTGATTAGTCTCACCGTGCGACCTTGGACCTCGTCAAGGAGAGCGAGGTGCTTGTTGGCCGTACCGCCCCACGCAAGGCACGCGTACTCCAAGGAGGAGCAAACCTGCGTCTTGTAGAGGATCTCCAACCTCTTACTGTCAAGAAGCCACGAATTCCTCCTCAGGGGTGCCAGCTTCCCCAAAGCCTTTCTGGCGAGCCGCTCTATGTGGGCTCTGAAGGTCAACCTGCAGATCCTCAGCACCTCCACCTCGTCCTGGGGCACCAGCGTCTCCCCATGGAAGATAAGGCGCAGGGCTACACTCGACCTGGAGACATTGAGGAGCTGTGTTTTGTCAGGGGCGAATTTCATTTACCACTTGTTGGCAAAGGCCACGCTCTCTCTCTCTCTCTCTCTCTCTCTCTCTCTCTCTCTCTCTCTCTCTCTCTCTCTCTCTCTCTCTCTCTCTCTCTCTCTCTCTCTCTCTCTCTCTCTCTCTCTCTCTCTCTCTCTCTCTCTCTCTCTCTCTCTCTCTCTCTCTCTCTCTCTCTCTCGCTCTTGCTCTCGCTCTCGCTCTCGCTCTCGCTCTCGCTCTCTGGCTCTCTGGCTCTCTCGCTCTCTCTCGCTGTTTATTATCCTCTACCATTTTTCCTTCCGTTACTACCACCTACCTTCTTCCCTGTTTCGCTCTCTTCTTCCTTCTTTTCCTCCTTCCCTTCTTTCTTTCTTTCTTTCTTAACATTCACATGTCATTGCCTCCCTTTTCTATTATTTATCTGTTGTATTCCTCTCCACTTGTAACTCTCACTGTGCTTCTCTCTTTTCCTTCCTTTCATCCTGCTCTCTTTATGTTATTTTCCTTTAGTGTTTCTGAGTCTATTCCGTCTGTTTTATTATTGTATTTTGTCTACCTTTTCATTCCTTTCGTTTCATAGTCCACTCTTGGTCTTATCTATCTCTCCCTCTTCTCCCTCCCATCCGCTTTTATATAAATATTTATGAATTAGTAGTGATGGTAGTGGTAGTAGTAGTTGTTATATTTGTTGTTGTAGCAGTAGACGCAGCATGAGTAGTAGGAGTATTATATATAATAGTAGCACTAGCAGTAATGAGCATGATAATAAAGAATTTTTTTATGATAATAACAATAATGATAATAATAATAGTGATAATGATGATAATGATAACTGTAGTAATATTAGTAATAATAACAATATTGATAGCTGTTGCGATGGTAGCGGTGGTAAAAACTTTCAATTGTCTTTGTTTAATATCATTTTTTACGTGAAAGTTTTGTGCAGTAACAAAAAAAAAATATTGTAAGAGTATTGCATTACTCGGATGTTTTAGTTTTTTCCTCTTTTTTGTTTTGTGTTTGTTTTAACTCTCGCCTGTGCATTGTTGTTCCCCGGCCGCTCGGCGTTCCTTGTCAGGCCTCGGATTTCCCCTTTTTGGTGAATATTTCTATACTTTTCCGTCTCTACAATATTGTTTTTCATGTAATTTACTAATATTTTTTTTACCTGGGTATACGATCGTGACTACATTAGGCCTCAGACTTCACATTTTGTTAATATTCTCAAACCTTTCGTCTAGTTTTTTCATTTAATTGACTTTATTTTGTCTTCCTTTTAAAGTCATCTACGTAATTTTATTAGTCATATATTTATCTATTCAGAGCCATATTGAGGTCGTTTATATATTTTGAGGACTTTTTTACTTATTCGCTTCCTCCTTTTCACCCTCCCCTCCAGTTTCCATCCTCCTGTCCATCCTCTCCTCCACTCTTCCTCCTTTCCATCAACCTTTCCTCCTTCCCGTACTCTCTCCCTTCCTCCTATAGACTCTCCCTCCCTCTTGTTCATCTCTCCCTCCCTCCCGTCCACCCTCCCATCTCTCTCTCATTCCCAACCACCATTGCGTCTCACTATACAAGGACATTCATTATTCATGGTGAGTCAGGCAATAACATCTTTCATTACAAAACTCCGCCTCCTCTAAGATATGAAAACTCCTTCACTCACTCTGCCCTCAATGCCTCATTCTTTCCTCCTTGTTCTCTTCACTACATCTCAGTTTCCTTTCTTTTCCCTTTGACCGTTTCTTCCTTTCCTTCTTTCACCCCGTTATCTTTTTTTTTCTGTCTTCCACCTTTTCCATTTTCTTCTCATTCTCTCTACTCTCTCTCTCTCTCTCTCTCTCTCTCTCTCTCTCTCTCTCTCTCTCTCTCTCTCTCTCTCTCTCTCTCTCTCTCTCTCTCTCTCTCTCTTCTCTCTCTCTCTCTCACACACACACACACACACACACGCACACGCACGCACACGCACACGCACACGCACACGCACACGCACACGCACACGCACACGCACACGCACACACAGGCAAGGCACTCATATGTGTTTAATGAATCCTCACAAAAAAGTCTGATAATATAAAGACTAGGGAGTCAAGGAGGCTACAGAAAAGGATGTGGACGGTAATATTTGTTGATGATAAGGAACAGATAAATTAATTGTTAAGGTGGGGCGTTGGGGATTTCTCAGAAAAAAACGTGGCAGAGATTTCTGTTTGTAATAAGAAAGTATAACCTAC
>JACEEZ010015962.1:35000-45656 GCA_016584305.1 Chionoecetes opilio
TTAATTTTCCTTATTTTAGGTCGGGTCCCTTTTTACAGGTCAATTTTCCATAATTTTATGGACAATTTAGTTCGCTGACTTCATTAAGGCGGGAACTTGTTCCTCATACGCTTGTTTTTTTGTCAACTTGTGTTGTATCTGTTTTATTCCTGTATTTTGAGTTGTGTTGTGTCGTTATTTGGGATGTTGTTTGTGAAGTAGCCTATTTGATTATATATTGTAGTTATATTGTATATATGAATACAGTTATTTTTTTATGATTGTGTTGTGTGTTTAATGCGTATGAGTTTGTTTGGTTTTGAGAAATAGTTTTTGGTGGGTTTGTTTTGACTTGGCGTTTGGTTTTGCGTTAATTTTGCCTGGAATAATTTTTGTTCAGCTCTTGTTTGTACTTGTGTTCCACGGGAGATGTTGCTGCTAACCGCTAACTTGTCAGCAATAAAGCAATAACAGTGTGTGTGTGTGGGGGTGTGTGTATTTGTGGGTGGGTGTGTATTTACTTAGCTGTATTCTACAGAGCCTGAGCTACACTCGAATGGTCCCGTCTAAATGTATACATTTTATTTTGCTTCCTTAGTGCTTAGTGTTAGAGGAAGCCACCACACCGGGAGGCGGGACACAGTCCCCAACTAGCACCCGTGACCAATTCACTGCTGGGTGAACAGGGGCTCGGGTTTTAAGGATATCGCACATCTCTCTTTCTCCGCTCCGCCCGGGGATCGAACCCGGTATTTCTCGGTTGTGAACTGAGCGTGCTAACCACTAAACTACGCAGTACCCTAATGACACACATTACGGAGTGTGTGTGTGTGTGTGTGTGTGTGTGTGTGTGTGTGTTGTGTCGTGGTGTGTGTGTGTGTGTGTGGTGTGTTGTGTGTGTGTGTGTGTGTTCGTGTGCGTGTGTGTGTTTTGCAGAGGAAATGTTACATATGTGTTTCTTTATGAAATACACATGGAAACATATCAACTATTGTATTACACACACACACACACACACACACACACACACACACACACGTACATATAAGTTTTAACCTACACTTGATGTTTGCTCCTCATTGTAACTTGAAAATGGGAGTAAACTTTTCTATTGCCCTTGAAAAAAAAAAACACACCAAACTTGCAGAAAAAAATATGGCAGTGATTAATCTGTAAAAAAAAAAGTAAAAACTACTTTGTTGCAGATTTTTCAAATGTAACTCCCCCACTTTCTCTCTCTCTCTCTCTCTCTCTCTCTCTCTCTCTCTCTCTCTCTCTCTCTCTCTCTCTCTCTCTCTCTCTCTCTCTCTCTCTCTCTCTCTCTCTCTCTCTCTCTCTCTCTCTCTCTCTCTCTCTCTCTCTCTGTATTCCAGGGGAAATCTTGTTAATTTACTTTAATCGCCAATTATAATGCCCAAATTACAGTCAGTTAACCAATTTGGGGAGGCGGTAGCGGAGTGGTAGCGTCTCTGACTGGCGTTCTCGGTGACCCGAGTTCGATCCCCGAAGAAAACCAAAAATCTTTCTGCACCGTCGAGTGGGCTAAGAACACCCACATCCCCTGCCCATCAACTCTACCTTCGATTGCGAGTGCATCGGAAGACACAGGGGGGCGGCGTGAGCCTCTAATCACAGACGTCACTATAAGAATCCTGCCTGCGCCACCACGGGCGAGGACCAACCATCGCAGCCCTCAAGTGAACCTCCAGAGCCTACCATCCGAGCCCTGGGTTACCACTGACTACAGGCGCTATAGGCACAAATGTAAAAAAAAAAAAAAAAAAAAAAAAAAAAAAATATTGTCGTGTGCAATTAGTTTCGCACACAAGTGATATGTTTTTTTCTTCAATTCATGTACGCCAGTGTCACTCTTTGTGTGAAAATAAAAGTGTTTTGTTACGATTTTCATATATTTCTTCAGAGTAGCTATTGTTCCACCATTTTCTTTCCGGTAATGTAGCTCAGAGTTTTGGTCAGGCTTTTACTCGAGAGTATTAGTTTATTTTCATTTATGTGATGAAAGTGATTTTTTCAAAGTGTTTCTTTTATTTTACTTTTTGAAGCTAATAGTATTTGACTGTATTTGAAGTACTATTTGGCTCACATTTCTGATTATATATATATATTGCTCTCTCTTTCTTTATCTTTCTCTCGCTCTCTCTCTCTCTCACACACACACACACACACACATACACATACGCACACACACACACACACATACACACACACACACACACACACACACACACACACACACACACACACACACACACACACACACACACACACACACACACACAACACATACACACAACACAAACACAAACACATACACAAACACATACACACACACATACACATACACACACATACACACATTTACACACACACACACACACACACACACACACACACACACACACACACACACACACACACACCTGTGAATCATGTGCAGTGCAGTTCAGGCAGCTAATACTGCCCGTGGCCACGCTGATGCGCCGCCACTAATACATCCCATCTGCCTTCCTCATGGCTAGCTGATCTATAATGCTGTTGCTTTTGGCCCGGAGGTGGTAATGTGGCAGTTAGGTAGATCACGTCAACATTTTTATTGTGTTCAAGTGCTCTAAGAATTTTTTCATGATGGGCGAGTAATTGTGAAAGGCATGAGTGGCTGAAACGGAAGGTATGTTGATCTTGGTTCATTTTGTCATCATCCTCAAGATACGAGGATAGTTCTTTCACTATTATTTTCTCAAGAGTTTTTATGATGTTTGAAGTTAAGGCAACAGGTATATTGTTATTTGTTTCAGCTCTCGATCCCCCTTTGTAAATGGGTGTAACTCTAACACATTTCAATTCTTGCGCTACGACTCCTCGATCAAGGGAGTTTCTGTACAAAAAATACAAGGGGATGCTCAACTTTGTGGCGCAATTCTTGAGAAGCTTCGCTGGGAATTGATTTGGGCCAGCTGCTGCGTTGGTTTTGATGTCTTTAATTGCTTCTTGTGTGTCCCATGTAGAAAAATTGATGCCTGTTATGCTCAATGAAGGAACTGCTATTTTAAAGAAATCTTTGGATTAGTGTACTATTTGATCTTGCCGTGGGTTACTTCATAATGCCGTGATAGTTCCTAGGCGATCCCCTGGGGTTCGTTGATGATTTGACCGCTTGAGTTTTTCAGGGGACCAGCACCGACTCTTAGTTTTGATTGTGATGCAGCATATTTGTAAAAATACATAGGAATAGTTTTAACACATGATACAACCTGTGCTTCTCTCCGACCTGTCTCAGCTTCAACTGAACATTTAAGTTTTTCATCTATTCTAAAGTGTTAACCTTGTCTTCTAGTGACCTAGTCGATGTCTTGTTGTTGTATTATTCTCACTTTGCCTCAACTTCTTTCAAAGCTTCGCACGCTTACGCATAAGTACCTTGCGATCCCTTGGTATACTTTTCTTGGATGCTGTTTTTCTTATGGGTACATTTTTTCACAAACTTCATGGCATTTACTGAGGAATTTGTTGTACTGAACCTCAGGGTCAGAATTGCTCATTTCAAATTGCCAGTCCACTTGATTAAGGCCTCTTAAGGTTATCCCACCAGATGGACTCACTGAAGAAATTCAAATGATTAAATCTCACCGCCGTGTGCTGTGCTGGACTGAAGTCACGGTGATGTTTGTTATCTGTCATGGTTGTTGTCAGGATTACGATGTTGTGATCCGAGAGGTTTGTTGTGTCAACTGTGAAATTATGGAAAAGTTCATCATTGTTGGTCAATACCACGTCGAGTATATTGTCGCCTCTTGTAGGAGTATTGATTAATTGTGTCAGACAGAGGTCTTGGGCGAAGCGTAGGAATGCTTCAGCCTGAACACGCATACGTCATCTGCCCCGCCGTAGATTGTCTCCGAATTCCAGTCAAGTAATGGAAAATTTAGGTCTCCAGAGAGCACTACTGTATACGCATGGGTGGAGGTAAATAATTGTCTAACAATACTTTCATCCTTGTTAATGGCTCAGAGACTTTGCCCGTCGGACATGCTGGTGGTCTATAAATATTGATATAAATCATGTCAATAAGTGGTATGTACAAAACCTGGGCCTCTGTATATGAATTAGATTCAGAGAAAAGAACTTCGGCTGCGAGGTGGTTCGTTACATATGTGATGACGCCGTCTTTTTTCCTTTGGTTGCCTCTGTCGGTTCTGAAGTGAGTATAATTATCAATTTTTTTTGTCCACCTCTTTTATATTTTCTTTAAAGTGTGATTCAGTTAGGGAGAGTATCATGAACTAGTTCTGTTTGCACTATTTCTGAGAGTAGCTTCAGCTTTCCTTTGAATGTGTATGGTGTGTGGCTTGCAATGTTAAGTGTAATTATCTTGTAAGGTGCGTCACTGGTGGACTCATATTTTGTTGGGACCACTGTGGCGGGTGAGCGCTCCACTGCCATGGCATTACTTTTAGCATCCGAACGATTTGTTGCTGTGCTTGCTGCATTTGCTGCATCTGCTGCACTAAAAAAAAGCACCGTAGTATCAGTCTCGAGTATTTTCGGTTTGCTGCCTCACAAAATTCATCGAAGCACTTCGTGTTTGAGGGTTCGGTACACTCTTGTTCAAACGACGAGGTGGTGGTTGTCCGGTTGTTATGTGTTCGGTGCTTTGTTCATGAGATGGGTAACGGCGGGTGCCCTTCAAATGTAATCTTTTACACTGTAAATTGAAAAACTCACGCCTCATCTCCGAGCCATAACAGATAGGAGGGTGTAGATAAGGGCATTTGTTGCCCTCTTTGCAGCCCCTAATGGAATCCCGACCATGTGCTTTAAATTTATTGCACAGTTTTGGGTGCGCAGCGGGGCAGTGAAGACCCGTAAGACCAAACTTACAACGATTATGTTTGTAGTAGTAACATTTTCTTTTGTTTTGCGGTCACCTTTGTGGTCATTGTGACGAGGGTTTCTACCTTAGTGGTGGCATCCCTGTGGTCTTCAGAATCACGCTCCGAAGCAGCTGCCGAACCGTTATTATGTTGTTCGCTATCTTCATTTTACCTGTTATTAATTTCCTCACTGTTTTTCAGTTTTAATTTAGTCTCCTTTTCCTTTCCTTTCCTTTCCTTTCCTTTCTTTCCTTTCCTTTCCTTTCCTTCCTTCCTTTCCTTTCCTTTTCTTTCCTTTCCTTTCTTCCTTTCCACACACCACACACAACACACACACACACACACACACACTACACCACACCACACACACACACACACACACACACACACACACACACATCACCACACACACACCACACACACACCACACCACAACCACACACACACACACACACACACACACACACACACACACACACACACCACACACCACACACAACGACACACACACACACAGCGACACACACACCCACACACACATGAGTGAGTGAGTGAGTGAGTGAGTGAGTGAGTGAGTGAGTGAGTGAGTGAGTGTGAGTAGAGTGAGTGAGTGAGTGAGTGAGTGAGTGAGTGAGTGAGTGAGTGAGTGAGTGAGTGAGTGAGTGAATTACTACCCAATAATTCGCAGCAACATTACATACTTCTTATTTTCTCTTCTTTTTCATCTCTTCTTCTTCCTTCATCTCCATCTCACTCCTTTCTCCATACGCTTTTCTCACTCCTCTACACCCCCCATCTCTCTCTCTCTCTCTCTCTCTCTCTCTCTCTCTCTCCTCTCTCCTCTCTCTCTCTCTCTCTCTCTTCTCTCTCTCTCTCTCTCTCTCTCTCTCTCTCTCTCTCTCTCTCTCTCTCTCTCTCTCTCTCTCCCCTTCACTTTCAGGAAACTGTTATCGAACCTACTCCAGCACCGCATGTTCCTATCACATTCTCCGTTCGTTTCTGCACCACCAAGCTTTTTTTGCATACCACCCTGCTCTTTTTCTTGTATTATTTTCAAAACTTCCCGGTCAGGCAACCCAATCCTCCTCTTTTATAGAAATATAAATGAAATGTCATTATAATTTTTATTTGTCCTGACACTGGATTATTATATTTTTTATCATTTCACGGAATCACAACTTTTAGGCTATTTCGGGTCCACAGCGGGACAGGCTCACCAAGAAAAGTGTGGAGCGTGTGTGTCAGCGGAAAAAGATTCTCCCGCACACTTCTTCGCGGCAAATGGTCCAGATGGCTGTGTGTGCCCTCAAGTCTGTTCTCGAGCAGGAATATCAAGTCGTTCCGTGTAATGGCGTGGACGGGTTGTGGTGGAGGCGCCGCAGGGAGCGAGATGAAGGCAGGGGAGTGAGAGGTTGCAGGAGAGGACAGGGAGTACAAGGCGATGGGAATGTATGTTACTGTTGGATAAAAAGGGTGGAGAGAGAGAGAGAGAGAGAGAGAGAGAGAGAGAGAGAGAGAGAGAGAGAGAGAGAGAGAGAGAGAGAGAGAGAGAGAGAGAGAGAGAGAGAGAGAGAGAGAGAGAGAGAGAGAGAATATTGGTAACGTCACAAATATAGTCACCACAGCAAACCTTAGTAACCTGCAAGGGCACATCGTCACCCTGTTTAACCTGTCCCTCACCCTGCCCGCCCCATCATGCACCATCATCATCCCGTCAGGGGGAAAAGGAAGCTGAGAACCCTGTAAAGATGTTGTCTGGATCGTTTCCCGCGGATGAGGAAGCGGCCAAAAACCTTTCGTGGAATATTTTATAACCCAATGGTCGTCCTGAAGAGGCTGGGTAGTGAAGAGATCCCTCGACCCTCCCACGTAGACCTCAACACTGCCAGATACTCCTCATTAAACACGGCAACACGCTATTTTTTTCTCCTTCTCGGCCAACTACTCGAGGCTCTGAGCGACATCATTGAAACTTGCCGCTGGGGGAGTGAACGTAAGGCCGCCTCTCACTCCCTTGTTTTAGAATTGCAGGCTGTGGGATAAGATACTTTGATCCTATCTAGACACTTTGCAAGTACCAACTACAAGGTTATTGACTATACAAAGCGCCACCACGCCAGGATGAACCTGGTGGGCTCGAACCGCTGACCGAATGCGCAGAGACACTGCACACGCGAGCCCGTAGCTCTACCAACCGAGCAACCCTGACGGGTACAGGCTGTGGGAGGGAGCGGAGAGCAGCCCGATGCGAAGGTTGAGGAGTGTGATTTAGTTGTGTCCATTTGGTGTGTCTTAGGGAAGGATGGTATGTGGAGGGAGGGAGGGAGGGAGAAACATACACGCACGCACGCACGCATGGACGCACGCACGCACGCACGCACGCACGCGCACGCACGCACGCACGCACGCACGCACGCACACACACACACACACACACACACACACACACACACACACACACACACACACACACACACACACACGAGATATAATAATACAGACACACAAGGTTCCCTCCACACCAGTGGGGTCCACACTAGTCCTTCTCTTTCCTTTGGTTTGCATTTTTACGTTTCTGCCGCTTCGTGATCTTCATGAATGGTTTTCATTTGCGTTTTTCATGCTTGAAAATGCGTTTTTCATGCTCAGTCCTCCATGCCTTGAAGGCAAGTGGGGCGGGGGGGTCAATGCCCATTGCCTGTTCCCTAGCTAGTGCCCACTCTATGCCACTGTCCCACGAAGTTAGTGAGGTCCTCCCTGCCCCGTGCTTTGAAGGCAAGCAGGGTGTCAGTGAGGCACTCCCAGCCACCAAGCCCCGGCAGCACGCGGGTGTCAGGGAGGCCCTCCCTGTCCCCGTGCCCCGGCAGCATATTAACAATACCCTCTTAATGTTCGGCCAGCTCCCCCAACCTCCCGCATTGGCGCCTCCTCCAACCGCTCGGCTCCGCCCACTCTTGAGTTTGAAGCTTGAGTTGGGAGTCACCCTGCGGATGCTGTCGGTGAAACCTTTGCTCCCTGTTTGGTTCATTTTCCTCTCCTTCCTCTCTCTGCATCACATTCATACGGTGTCCCCCGTCACTGAGGGCCCCCCTGCCTCTCATTCTCTCATATGTGCTCTCCAAGAATTATTTTACACTCAACTTGGTGGAAAGATACCATATATGAGTCTGGCGAGAAGATATGCGAGCAGATGCTACTGTGATTGAGATAGATATGTTTGAGTGTTGCCACGCAATAGTACATAGGCTACATTTCCATGTTTGCAATAATAAATGTGTATTATTGAGCTAGCATTTTTTCTTATGGAAATTATATGATAGACTGGCTGAAATGAATATATTGGGTGCTCTAATATAATACAAATAATATCCCTACTCCACAAAATACACCAGTGCAGCTATTATACATTAGTCATGGGATAGTCAGTGCGGAGTCAATAGGGAGTTTTAAAAGGAGGTTAGACCATTTCATTTTTAAGTTCCCCAGATTCTTTAGTTCCCCAGTTCATCTTTTGTTGAAGACGTCTTCGTTGGTGATGACCTCAAGAGTTTCAGAGTTCATTCGTGTTTTTTTTCCCTAAATCATAATACTCACGCAATTACCTTCATAGCTCTTCCGTCTGGGTTCCTTGTGGACGTGTTGAGATGTTTATTATGAATTCTATTCGATTTAAACAGAAAGATCATGAGCTGTGTGTCTTCTAAAGTGTTAAGAGTGACAGGCAGTCTAGCTTCACGGGATATACTCACAAATTTGATATATTGAAAACAAACTTTAGATGCCAATGATAGATGTGAACTTTGGTCTCCTTTATGACCCTGGACACGCCTCCCTTATACACAGATCAATGGTGTATATAACACAAGGGAATTCCTACACCACCCAACCCTCGTGGCGCCGCGTGTCTGAAGCAATACATTCCTGTGTAGCAATCAAGGGTTCCAGTAAGTCGGGGTAGCGCCAGGCAGACCCAGCCTCGCCGCGATCACCTCCGCGGGCCGGGCGGCGACCACAAGGCGTTGTTGGGTCATTGAGGCGTAAGTGAATATAGACAATGCCTTAAACAAGAGCTTATAATATGGAAGATTATATTTCTATGATCGGTGGATATGTGTGTGTGTGTGTGTGTGTGTGTGTGTGTGTGTGTGTGTGTGTATGTGTGTATGTGTATGTGTATGTGTGTGTGTGTGTGTGTGTCATTCACCATCCCATGGTGAATGACACGCACACACACACACACACACACACACACACAACACAAGATAGATAGATATTTATTGACCACAGGTCCACACACTCACACACATACACACACACACGTACGTTTAAATAGATTCCCCCGCGCCTCGTCCTTACCGTAGGAGACTACAAACAGCTGGCGGGACAGCGCACCCCCGCCCGGCACCAGGTCGTGTCAGGCATTACTCAAATATCAAAGCTCATCTAATATTAGTGCCATGATTTTCATTTCATTACTCAAGTACGAGTGTAATATAAGTATGAAATCATTGCATGTCATTGTTTTGAAATCTTAAGGACTTGATTGATTCATTTGTTCATGCTTCAGGCGAGACGTCACTAAATACATGTTTTATAGTAATTAAAGTAACGTGTACTTAAATCTGGATTGCTACGATTAATGTCAAGTATTCCCTTTACTTTTTAAGTACTGATCGGTGAACCATTCCCTGCAAGTTAGTAAAATTTATGAAAACCCTGTTCTAAGGTTATTTTGACCAGCTCCTTCCACTGCTTTTGCCTTGCTTGCGTCACGACTTTGAGTGTCGCTGTCACTTTTCGCTGCACGCGGGCACGTGACGCGCCTAAACCACCAGTATAAGTCGCTGAGGGAGCTCTGCCACAGTCGAGCTTGAGGAGCACTCGTGCGTGGACCAAGGAGAGTCAGGGCGACGTAGTGCAGTCCAGAGTGATGCTTATTGTACGACGGGTGAAAAATGTCGGGCGTGACGGAGGCAAAGGTAAACACACCATTTCCAGCGGCAGCGTGCGTGGAGAGGCAGACGTGAGGTAAAGTCCACAGCGGGTATGCAACAGAGCACTTCATTTATGCATTAATCATGAGAATATTTATACTACGTGATTTGCGTGCCGGGAATGAATACATAATGAATCCCTTGTACTCATCACCGATTACATGCGAGTCTCACGGGGCAAAGGAAGGAATGCAGAGATGAATATCACCTACCCTATCAGGCGATGTTTTGAGCGCAGGACCTCGCATCACGCCCCCACAGACAGGGCTCGGGCGAGGTGGCGGCGTGAGGGTCTCGTCCAGCCTCCTCACGCTGTCAAAACCCGGACTCACCACCACTCACTCCGGCACCAGCGTAGTGTTGCAAGGGTGGCGAGGGTGGCCACTCTTCATGCAACAATAAGAATCGGTCAATAATCCGTTTATAATTGAGTAAAAGATGTTGAATCCCTGCCAGGAAGTGAAGGCAGGGTGGGCAATTTTAAACGACGGCGGCGACGAGCACAGTGTTTTGGCTGACAGAAGCGATTCCTGGGGAGCAAGGCGGAAGTGCGCGAGGGCAGTGTGGCGTCCTTCCCCTCTCACCGCTGGGACGTAACTGAGGCGAGGACTGGAAGTTTGGAACTTCGCCCCGGAAGCTGGAATGGAGCCGAACGATCACAGACCAACTCTCGCGTGGAGTCGTCTTGCTCATGTGTGTGTGTGTGTGTGTGTGTGTGTGTGCATGTGCGTGTGTGCGTGTGTGGCACCATGGTCATGTCCGCGTGCGTATGGGCCCCCCGTGTGTAACCA
>JACEEZ010015963.1:0-12354 GCA_016584305.1 Chionoecetes opilio
ATGCCTGCCATTCCCCTTTTTTCTTCTACTTTTCCCCTGTATGCTTACTCTCTTCTCCTCTCAGAATTTATACCTTCCCCTCCCCCCCCTTCCTCACCTTTTTTTTCCCAAGTTCTCTGATCCTTTTCTCTTTTCATTCACCTTGCCTTCCTCCCCAAAGCTTTTCACCTCCTTTTCTTATCTTATCTTTCCCATGCCCTTTCTACTCTTTTCTTTCAGTTTCACTTTTTGACCTATTCTTTTCAGACCCTACATTTCCCTTTTTTGACTGTTTCCTTTTTTTCCTGGCCTTGTCGATTCATTGTTCCCCAAACTCTTTCTTGTCCCCATTTGCTCTCTTCTTTTCTGCCTTGCTCTCTTCCCTGCCACTTTGTTAAGCTTCCTTAAAAATCTTCTTTCCCATCCACACCTCTCTACCCTCAAACCTTTCTCTCCCAGCTTCCAGTCCTCATTTCACCATTCTCGAAAAAACCCCGTCTGCACTCTAATTTCCCAAACGTCCTTTCCCTCTCCTCTTTCACGTTCACTCTTTTTTCCTTCAAACACTCATACTCCTTACCATGACTTATGGTCCTCGCTACGTCGATTGCCCTTTTTTCCTCATCCACCCACATCTTCTCACCCGTTCTCTACCCTTTCCCGGTTCAAAACATAAGTCAAGGGCAATTCATTCCCCCTTTCCACCCGGGTCACTTTTCCCTTTAAAGCCAGGGCACATTCAAATTTCTAATTCATTCTCCTTGCAAATCAAGCAGCAATTGGCCATTTCCTTATTCCTCTCCAAACCCAAATTTTAACGAGGCTTAAACCCCAAGAAGACTTGAGTTAACATAAACAACCCCTAAGTGGGTCTAAGATTTTACTTGCATCAAACTTGAGCTCAGTTTTTATTTTCTGGCCCCTTTATCCCATAAATCAGGGGAAAAGTGGGCTGCAGTGAATCATTTCACAAATCTTTTCTAACGATTAAAAATTTAAATTGGCCCTTTTCTTAAAAACAGCTAGAAAATTATTCTACATATATTAATGTAAAGAAAAAGAACGGAAAAGGGCTTAAATAAACCCGCAGTTGTAAATTTTTTTTCAATGAAAAAAAAGAATATGGGTTTTTTTGGCAATCCCAGCTTTCAAGTCTACAGATCTTTAAATTTAATATTCATGCCAGCTTTTTTGTAATTTTCAATAAGAGTACTGTATGATTGCTCTAGTATTTCCATGGCAGCTACAAATCAAATGAATAATTTTTTACTGAGTAGAAAAAGGGAAAAAAACATGCAAACCCCGAGCAATCATGGGATTTACTACGAATACACTAAGTTAATGATTTATTGCAAAAAAAACTGTTCCATTATTTCCCGCCCCTTTAAATGTATATTTAGACCCAAGACGATGTCCCACCACCATTTGAAGCAGAGATATCGTGAAATCCATGCGAAAATGGCCGCCATTTTAAAAATCCAACTGGCCGCCATATTTTTATTGAAAAAAAAAGTAAACATTGATTTCCTGGTTCAGAAGGCCCAAAATTTTTAAAAATGTAGTTTGCAAACCTCCAAAAAAATTCCAACGAAAACCTTTTTTTGTACATTGGGGAAGGACTAAATGGTTTTTGGGCTTTTCGCCCACATGTCATTCGCCCCAAGTCATTTTCCCAAAAAATACACCTTTTTACTCAAATGAATACAACTGAATTCAATTAATCAATGAAATTCAAATTAAAACCCCTGAACTTAAATGAAAAAAAGTAATCTCAAAATTTAAACAAATTTAAGTTTAAATTAAAACAAGAACTTCAAATTAAAACCCCTGAACTTTAAATAAAAAAAAGTGTAGTCAAATTGAAACAATGAAGTTTAAAATTTAAAAAAACTAAGTTTAAATTAAAACAATGAAGTTTAAAATTTAAACTACGAAATTTTAAAATTAAACAAATGAAGTTTAAAAAAACACTAAGTTTTATATTAAATCAAGTGAAGTTTAAATTTGAATAACTGAACTTCAATTAAAATAACGAACTTCAAAAAAAAGAATTTAATTTTAAAAAAAAAAAAAAAAAATAATCTATTATATTTTTTAAATTCATTTGTCTTTTTTTGAAGTTCTTCTTCTGATTTTAGAGTAAAAGGTTTATTATGAAAAAACCCCCGAAAAGTAAAAAAATATCTTCCTGCAAACTTTTTTTTATTTTACCACGGCTGCCCCAAAGGGGGGAGAGGAAAAAAATTTTTTGTAAAAAAAAATTTCCATTCTTTTTAATATTTTTACACGCATACTACTAGTAAAGCAACACAGGGTGAAGAACGTATAGCTATTCTGTGTATGTTAGTACACATACTGTATTATACAAAAGAAAACAAAATTTTTCATTTTTGGGCCCACTTACTTTTTTTTGGGGCACCCCCAACATTTTTTGGATGGATTTTTGGGGAGGAGGTTTTGGCTAGTGAAGGGTATCAAAAGGGCCCGGCCGGACCCTCAGGGATTTTTGCTTCGGGGAGTGGGGCTGCCGCCCCAAATTGTTTTCCAGTAGTATGGGATCCCCCTCAGCGTCGGTGCCTAAATAAGTCCCCCTGATGCGGGGAAAGCCATTCAGGTTGGAGTTGCAGGGGAAATCCTTTGCAGGGCGTGCGCATGTAATGAATGTTAAAGGGTTTTAAAATTTAAAAGGAAAAGAGAACTTTACGGGAGGATTTTTGTTTAAGTTTTTTTCTCTTTGCGCGGGGCTTTTTGGCCAGGCTCTTGAAACCCCCACCCAAAAACCCCATGACGGGTAAAACTTTACAGGAAAAATATCGCGGGCGGAGGGGTATCTGCTATTTTTTTCTATCCACTCAAAAAGTAAAAAATAAGTGGGGGGGAGTTTAAAATAATTAAAATTTTATTTCCCAAAGGGGCATGGAAAAAATACCCTTATAACCATAAAACATTTTGGGTTTTTTCTTTCTTTTTTAAACTTGTTTTTTCTTTACCTCATTTCTTGTGCTTTTTTTTTTAAATATTACATTGGCATCTAGCCAGGTTCTTCAAACTTTTTTCATCGCGACCCTGTTTGTTTTTTAATGCATTTAAATTCACGCCCCCTGTTTTACAAATTTTGGCTGTTTTTCTCTCTTCGTTGTGATTTTTTTTAAATTATACATACATAAAATACTACTATAATCATATAAATGTGCATATATATCCCGGTATACATACATACATCAAATGGTTAAATAATTGCTTTTTTTGAGTGTCCCAATGAAATTTTTTTACTTTTAAATTTAATAGAAAGTTAAAAAAAATGTAGAACTACTGGGGAAAATTGTAACTACGTAAGTAGAAAAAAATAGTATTGCTTAATAAGACCCCCCTTTCTTAAGTCCCTGTTTTTAATATCTATATTTTTTATTATTCTTTAGAGGTCCCCTTTAACCCTTACTGAGCTCAAATCTGTAATCTGGGGGCCCCGTCTGTGAGCTACACGCGGAGCTAAAAATCCCGGGTTTTACATTAATTTTTTTTCTTCCGTTTTCTTTTGGGTGTTTTTGAAATCGCAGTATTTTTTCTCAAAAGGCTATTTTTGGGTTTAAAACTTTCCCCCAAATTCCCCCAGCCTTATAAACCGGTTAAATTAAAAAGGAAACAAAGGGAAACCCCCTTTGAAAACCTTTTTAAAAAATTTCTTCCCTCCCAAGGGGAAACAAAAATTCTTTTAATTTTTTTAAAAAAAATTTTTAAAAATTGGGTTTTTTTTTTTTGGTTTTTTTTTTTAAATTCCCAAAAGTTTTTTTCAATTAAATTTTTGGAATACAATTTACTTTTGGGGAAACCAAATTTTTTTTAGATTCCCGGGGGGGCCTTTCCATTTTCCCCAAAAGGGAAATTTTTAAAATTTTTTATTTTATAAAATTTGCTCCCGGGGGGGCTTGCGGGGAAAACAAAAGATTTTTACCTTTGGGGCCCCTGGGACCCCCCATGCCGCAAAATTGGGATGGAAAACCCCCCGGGGGCCCAAACCACCCCAACCCCAAGGGTTTTGGGGGGGAAATGGCCCTTTGGAAAGGGGTGGCCCCTTTAAATTTGGGTTTTCCCCAAACCAAAAGGGAAAAATTTGTTTTTTTGAGGCCCCCAACCCAGGCATTGGGGTTCCCCTTGTTTTGCCCTTCCAAATTTTTTTCCTTTCACCTCTTTCAAAAAACCAAACCCTTTCCTTTCTCCCCCAAACAAAAAACCAAAAAGGGGGGGCCCCCCCGGGGTTTCCCCCGCCCCCATTTTTTTTAGTTTTTTAAAAATTTGGCCCATTTTTCCCCAATTTTTCTGAAATGGGGGGGTTTGTTTTCTGTGTTGAAAGGAAAATTTACTTGGGCAACCAGCCACAGCCCGGGGCCCATAACCTTCGTCCAGGGCATTCGGGGGTTTTTTAGGGCTTTCGAACCGTTGTGGAACCGTATACCCGTTGGGCCCCTATAAACTTCAAAAGGCGGTAAAGGTTTCCAAGGAAACAAAGGAAAAAGGGAAATGAAAAACTGTTATCCCCCCCAAAACCGCTTTTTTGCGGGGAATATTTTTTTTGGCAAAAATTTGTGGGTTTTCCCCCTTTAAACTATTTATTTTCAACAATTTTACAGCTTTAACCTGTAAAACCGTGAAAATCGATTTTTGGGGGGTTTCCAAAAAAAAAATTTCCAATTAATAATTTTGGGGAAAAATTAATTTTTTTTTAAAAACCATACCCCCTTTTTAAAGGAACCAAAAAGTTTTAAGGGAAATTTAACTTTATAACATTATTACTTGGGTAATTTTCCCTTTTTTGGGTTTATTTTTTGAATTGGGGCCTTTTAACCTTTACAGGGCCAGCATTTCCTTAAACCAAAAGGGGGAACTAAGGCGTAATTTTTTGGGCCCCCCTCAGGTTTTTCCCCAAAATTTAAAAAATTATATTTCCCCAACCCAATGAAACATTTTAGTGGGTTTGGGTTAAAAAGGGAAAATGAAGGCCCCTTGCCCCGTTTCCCGGGCCCCCCGTAAAAAAAGTTAAGGCCCAAATTACATCCGGGGGGAAGCCAAAAATTAAGGGTTCTTTTGGCAAAATTTTTTGGGTTGCCCCTTTATTTTCCCTTGGCAACAAAACAAAACCAACACCCCCTTTAAATTTCCTTTTCCCCCTTTTTCCTTGTTTTCCCCTTGGTCCAATTCTTTTTTTTCCCACCTCCTCTTTATCCCATTTTCCTGTCCCTTTTTTCCTTTCTCCTTTAATTTCCTTTCCCTTTTTTGCTTTTATTTCTCTCCCCCTCCTTTCCCCCGGGTTTCCTCTCCGCTTTTTTCCCCCCCGGGGCCCCTTTCTTCTCTCTTTTTCCCCCCCTTTTTTTCCTTCCTCCTTCTCCTCCCTCCCCCCCCCCCCCCCCCCCCCGCCCTTTTCTCTCTCTCCTCTCTCTCGTCTCTCCCCTTCCCCTCCTTCTCTCTCTCCTTCCTCTCTTCCCTTTTCCTCTCATTCTCGTCCTTCTCCTCTCTCTCCCTCTCTCTCTCCTCTCTCCCCCTCCCTCTCTCTCTCTCCCCCTCTTATCCTCTCTCCCCTCTCTCTACTCTCTCTCTCCCCTCCTCGTTCTCTCTCTCCTCCTCTCTCTCTCTCTCCCCCCTTCCCCTCTCCCCCTTCTCTCTGCTCTCCCTCCCTCTCTTCCCTCTCTCTCTTAAATTTTCTCTCTCTCTTTCCCCTTCCTTTCCCCCTCCTCTCCCCTCCCCTTCCCTCTCTCTCTCTCTCCTCTCTCTCTCTCTCTCCTCTCCTCCTCATATTAATGTTTTTTCACATATTATTTATAAATTATCTGTTTGCACGGGGGATGACCCAAAGGAGCAAAAGCTTGCGACCCAGTATTGGGTCGGGGCCCGTACTTTTGAAGAACCCTGATCTAGAGGGCCCTTATTTGCGATAAAATAGCGGGCCGCATTGGAAAATCCTAAACATAAACAATTTTTTAACCCAATTTTCGAAGAACGGGAACCCAAAATGCCGGGGGTCGCTGGCATTTTTAACTAAACTTTTTTGATAATAAGTTGGTTCCCAAACTGGAAAAAAAAAATTATGGGCTTTTTCCCACTGCACTTAAAACACAAAAGTTAATATTAAAAAAAACGTTTTCTTCTATATTTTATATTGTATGGGAAGCCTGTTTTCTGAAAAAACATTGTATAAAAACCCAAATAACCAAGGGGGTTTAAATAGTTGAGGAGGCGAGGAATTTTTTTTTTAACCCCCAAAAATTTTTAAATTTCCAAAACCGGGAAAATTTTTTTTTTTTGTTTTAAAAAAAAAAGGGGGGGGGGCCCGGGGGCCTTTTTTTTTTCCCCCCCCCTTCCCCCCCCCCCCCCCCCCCCCCCCGGCCCCCAAATTTTAAAAAATTTTTAAAACCCCCCCTTTGGTTTTTTTTTTTTTTTTCCAAGGTTTTTTTTTTTTTAAAGGGGAAACCCCCCTTAAAAAAAAAACCCCCAAAATTTTTCATGCCACAAAAAATTTTTTAAAAATATATTAAGCTTTTCCCCCCCAAAAAAAAAATTTAAAAAATTCCCAAAATTTTTAAAAAATTTAAAAAAAAAAAAAAACTTTTTTTTTTTTTGGTTTCCCTTTTAAAAAATTTTTTTTTTAAAAAAATTTTTGTTAAAAAAACAAAACCCCCCTTTAAATTTAAAACCCCCCCGGTTTTGGTTTAAAAAAACCCCCCAAACCCCCCCCCCCGGGGGGGGCCCCCCCCCCTTTTTTTTTTTTTTTCCCTTTGGGGGGGGGGGGCCCCCCAAAAACCCCCCCCCCCCCCTTTTTTCCCCCCCCCAACCCCCCCGGCTTTCCCCCCCCCCCCCTTTTTTTCCCGTAATTTTTTCCCCCCCCCACACACCCACCCCCCCACACACCCCCCCCCCAAAAAAAAAACACAACACAAAAAAAATTTCCCCCCCAAAAAAAAACCAAAAACAAAAAAACCCCCCCAAAAAAAAAAAAACCAAAAAAAAAAAAACCCCAACCCCCCCAAAAAAAAAACACAAAACAAAACCCCCCCCCCACAAACCCCCCACAACAACCCCCCAAAAAAAAAACCCAAAAAACAACCCCCACACACACAAACACAAAAACAAACACACAACCCACCCCCAAAAAAAAACAGGGCCCCCCCCCCCCCCAAAAAAAACAAACCCCCACACACACAACACACACACACACACACAAACAACACAAACCCAAAACAAACCCCACAACAACCCTACACACCCCCCAAAAAAAAAAAAAAAATTTGGGGGGGGAAAACCCGGCCCCCCCCCCTTAAACCCCCGGGGGGGGGGGCCCCCCCCCAAAACCCGGGGGGGTTAATGAAAGGGAAAAAAAAATGGGAAAAATCCCCAAAAAAAAAAACAAAACCCCCCAAAAAACCCCAAAAAACACACAAAAAAAAACCCCCCCGACCCCCAAAAAAAAAAAAAAAACCCAAACACACCCCAAAAAAAACCCCACAACCCCAAAACAACAAACACAACACCCAAAAAAAAAAAAAAAAAAAAAAAAAAAAAAAAACACAAACCCCCCAAAAAAACCCCCCAACACAAACAAAAAAACACACACACACCCCCCAAAAAAAAAAACAAAAACCCCCCAAAAAAAAAAAAAAAAACCCCCCCCCCCCACACACCCACCAACCCCCAAAAAAAAAACCCCCCCCCAAAAAAAAAAAAACAACACAACAAAAACACACAACCCCCACCCAAAAAAAAACCCCCCCCCAAAACCCCCCCACACACACCCCCAAAAAAAAAAAAAAAAACAAAAAAAAAAAACCCCCCCCCTTTTTTAAAAAAAAATTTTTTTTTTCCCCCCTTTTTTTTTTTTCTCTCTCTCTCCTTTTTTCTTCCCCTTTTTTTTTTCCCCCCCCCTTTCCCCTTTTCTCTCTCCCTTTTTTTCCCCCCCCCCTTTTCTCTCTCTCTCCTTTCCCCCTTTTTTTCTCCTTTTCTCTCTCTCTTCCCCCCTTTTTTGGGGGGCCCCCCTTTTTTCCCCCCCCCCCTTTTTTTTCCCCCCCCCTTTTTCCTTTTTTTTTCCCCCTTTTTTCCCCCCCTTTTCCCCCCCCGGGGTTTTTCCCCCCCCCCCCTTTTTTTTTTTTTTTTCCCTCTCCCTTTTTTTTCCCCTTTTTTTTTTTTTGTTTTGGGTTTTTCTAAAAACGGGCCATGGCCCCTTTTTTTTTTTGGGGGAAAACGGGTTAATTTTTTTCCCTTTAAAGGGGCCCCCAAAAAAAACCCCCCCCCCAAAAAAAACCCCAAAAAAACCCTTTTGAAAAACCCCCCGGGGGGGTTTTTTTTTAAAAAAAACAAATTTTTTAAAGGGGGCCCCCCCGGGGGGGTTTTTTAAAAAAAACCCGGGGCCCTTTTAAATTTTTAAAAAAGGGGAAAAAAAACCCCCCCAAAAAAAATTTTTCCCGGGGGAAAATTTTTTTAAAAAAATTTTTTATTTTTTAAAAAATTTTAATTTTTTAAAAAATTTTTTTTTTTTTAAAAAAAATTTTTTTTTTTTAAAATTTTTTTTTAAAAAAATTTTTTTTTTTTAAAAAATTTTTTTTTTTTCCCTTGGGGGCCCCCCTTTTTTTTCCGTTTTTTTTTTCCCCCCCCCCCTTTTTTTTTTTTTTTTTTTTTTTTTTTTTTTTTTTTTTTCTCTTTTTTTTTTTTTTTTTTTTTTTCCTTTTTTTTTTTTTTTTTTTTTTTTTTTTTTGGGGTTTTTTCCCTGGGGGGTTTTTTTTTTTCCCTTTTTTCCCTTTTCCCCCTTTTTTTTTTCCCCTTTCCCCTTTTTTTTTTTTCCCCCCCCCCCCCCCCCCCCCTTTTTTTCCCCCCCCCCCCTTTTTTTTTTTTTTTCCCCTTTCCCCCTTTTTTTCCCCCCCTTTTTTTTCCCCCTTTTTTCCCCCCCCTTTTTTCCCCTTTTTCTTTTCCCTTTTTCCCCCTTTTTTGGGGGTTTTGGGTTTTTTGGGGGGGGGGGGGGGGAAAAGGGGGAAAAAAAACCCAAAATTGGTTAAATTTTGGGTTTTTTTAAGGAAAAAACCCCCTTTTTTTTTTTTTTTAGGGTTGGCCCCCCCCCCCCGCCGGGGGGGTGGGGCCCCCGGGAAAAAAGGGGGAAAAAAAAATTTTTTTTAAAACCCCCCATTTTTCCCCTTTGGGGTTTTTTTTTTTTAAAAGGGGGGGGCCCCCCCCCCAAAATTGGGGGCCCCTTTTTTTTTTCCCCCCCCCTTTTTTTCCCCTTTTTCCCCCCAAAAAACCCAAACCCCCGGGGGGGGGGGGGGGGGAAAAAACCCCCCAGGGGAAAAAGGGGTTTGGGAAAAAAAAGGGGGGGGTTTTTCCCCCAAAATTAGGGTGGGTTTTTTTTAAAAAAAAATGGGGGCCCCAAAATTTTTTGGGTTTTGGGGGGTTTTTTTCCCCCCCCCCTTTTTTTAAAAAAATTAAAAAACCCAAAAGGAAATTTTCAATTTTTTTTTTTTTTTTTTTTTTCCCCCCCGGGGAAATTTTTAAACCTTTCCCCAAATTTTTTTGGTTTAGCCTTCCCCCCCCAAAAAAAATTTTAAAACCCCCCGGGGGTTTGGGGGAAAATTTTTTTTAAGAAAGCCCCAAAAAATTTTTTTTGTTTTGGGGGTTTTTTTTTTTTGGGGGGGGGGTTTTTTTGGGGGGGGGAAAGGGGACCCTTTTTATTTTTTCCCCCCCGTGGTTTTTTAAAACCCCCCTTTTTTTTTAAATTTCCCCCCCCGGGGGGGGCCCCCTTTTTCCCCCCTTTTTTTTTTTTAAAAGTTTTTTTTAAAAAAAAACCCCCAAAAAAATTTTTTTTTTTTTTTTTTTAAAGGGGGCCCCCCCCCCCTTTTAAAATTTAAAGGGGGTTTTTAAGGGTTTTTTTTTTGGGGGGGGTTTTTTTCCCCCCTTTTTTTGTTTGGGGTTTTGGGGTTTTTTTTCCCCCCAAAGGGGGGGGGGGTTTTTTGGGGGAAAAGTTTTAAAAAAAGGGGTTTTTTAAAGGGAAAAGGGAAAATTTTTTTTTGGGGGGGTTTTTTGGTTTTTAAAAGGTTTTTTTTTTTCCCCCCCCCCCAAAAAAACCTTTTAATTTTTTTTTAAAAAAAACCCAACCTTTTTTCCCTTTTTCCCCCCCAAAACCCCCCCCCGGGAAAAAATTTTTTAAAAACTTTTTAAAATTTTTTTTATAAAAATTTTTTTAATAATTTTTAAATTTTTTTTTTAAAAAAAAAAATTTTAAAAAAAAAAATTTTTTTTTTTTTATTTTATATATTTTTAAATATTAAGGGTAAAAACCCCCCTTTTTTTTTAAAAAAAATTTTTTTCCTTAATTTCCCAAAAAAAAATTAATTTTTGGGGTTTTTAAAAAACCCTTTTTTTTTAAAAAATTTTAAAAAAATTTTTTTTAAAACCCCTTTTTAAAAAAAAAAACCTTTTTTAAAAAACCCCCCCCCCTTTTTCCCCCTAAAGGGGGGGGCCCCCAAAAAATTTTTCCCCCCCCCTTTTTTTTTTTTTTAAAAAAAAAATTTTTAAAAAAAAAAAAAATTTTTTTAAAAAAAATTTTAAAATTTTTTAAAAAAATTTTTTTCCCCCTTTTTTTTTTTAAAAAAAACCCAAAAAAATTTTTTTTTTTAAAAAATTTTCCCCCTTTTTTTCCCTTTTTTTTTTAAAAATTTGGTTTTTTCCCCTTTTTTAAAAAAAAAAAATTTTTTTTTTTCCCCCCCCTTTTTTTTTTTTTGGGGGCCCAAGGGAGAAGTAGGGAAAAAAATTCTATTGCAGTGAATTATGCGTAGTCCTGCCTTCCCCTCCCATGGGCAACACACACACACCCACACACACACACACACAACCACTCTCTCTCTCCTCTCTTCTCTCTCTCCCTCCTCCTCTCTTTTTTTTCCTCTCTTCTCTCTCTCCCCTCTCTTCCCCTTCTCCCCCCTCTCTCCTTCTCCCCCCGCCTCTCTCTCTCTCTCCTTTCCTCTCTCTCTCTCTTCTCTCTTCTCTCCTCTCTTCTCCTCTCCCCTCCTCTCCTCCCTCTCTCTCTCGCTCCCTCTCTCCTCCTCTCTTCCTCTCTTCTTCTTCTCTCCTCTTTCTCTTCTCCTCTCTCTCCTCCCTCTCTCTCCTCTCCTCTCTTCTCTCTCTCCCCTTTTCTCCTCCTCATATTAATGTTTTTTTCACATTTATTTATAAATTATCTGTTTGCGACTTGATGACCCCGGAGCAAAAGCTTGCACCCATATTGGGTCGCGGCCCGTACTTTGAAGAACCCTGATCAGACGGCTATTTGCGATCGTAGCGGGCCGCTTTGGAAAATCCCCACTCAAAATTTTTTATACAATTCAAAGGAACGGGAACCCAAAATGCCGGGGGTCGCTGGCATTTTTTAACTCCTTTTTTGATAAAAATTTGGTCCTACTGGAAAAAAAAAATATGGGCTTTTTCCCACTGCATTTAAAACAAAAAAGTTAATATTAAGAACGTTTTTCTTCTATAGTATATTGTTAGAAGCCTGATTCTGTAAAACATTGTATATAACCAAATAACCAAAGGGGGTTATGTTGGGGGAGGGAGGGAAATCTACTCTATGATATTATATTCAATAACGAATGTTTTAAAATTATCTATCCTAGGCAGTCATATTTTCCTGTTATTATTTTGGGTTTAAACAGATAGAAACCTGGAAGGCAATGAGCGACGCTTAATGGCAATGTTTTGATTCAATCTCCCCGCCACAACTCCCCCCCCCCACCACCCCCTCCCCGGCCCTCGCCTCCCAATTTAACCTACTTGTCGCAGAAAATAGCCGATTTTGGCATTTTTTATTTTCGTTTTTTTTCCCAAGGGATTGCTTATTGTATTTTGACAAGCTTTGCCAGACCAGCAGTACTGCCTTAGAAATAGTGTGAAAACCCCCCCAATTTTAATCCACAATAACATGTAAAAAAATATATTAAAACTTTGCTAAGCGGGGGAGAATTTCTTAAAATTTTATTTTTGAAGTTCCATCGTATGCAGTCTTCCATATAATTAGTAGAAAAACAGAAAACTATATTTTTTTGGGATTCAAATGCTTGCATCATGTTTTTTCGTAAATTAATTTTGAAAAAAAATTAGTCGCGAAAACCAAAACACAGTAACCAACCTTTGAGTTAAAACTGCCAGCGACCACTGGGATTTCTCGGTTTCAGATCATTGGAATTCACGAACGCTAACCCCCATCCCCTCCCCCGAGGGGAGCTTGGACAAAACCCTGGTTCCTTTGATTGGGTGTCCGTTTCTGTGGCGTGATGGGTGGGTTTTCCGCAAAATGTACACTAAACCCCTTCCCCACCCCTGTGGTTCCCTTCCCACTCCCAGCTAACG
>JACEEZ010015965.1:0-38346 GCA_016584305.1 Chionoecetes opilio
GGGGAAACGTGGAGGTGTGGAGCATAGTCATACTCCCTCCTTGTGAGACTGCTCTTCATGCATGCACTACGTGCAAACTACCAGGCTGCGATCTGGAGGAGAAGTCTGCAGAGCCAGCCATTTGTTGCGAACCCAACAGACTGCGGCTGGATGACAGATGAGGATGGCAAGCTTGCTGTCAACTGGATGCGAGGCTCACCAGCACCAGATGCTGTTATGCAGCTACTGTCCTGCAAGTGTGTGCGGTCATGCGAACTCCCTAAGTGCACTTGCCTCAGCAATGGCCTGAAGTGTACGGACATGTTCAGGTTACAGACATGCCAGAACAAGGCTATTGAAGAAGAGCCGGTAGCACAACAGTCAGATTCCGAGTCTGACGTAGATGATATTGAGGAGGATTAATTGGCCATAATAGTAAGTACAAGCCCATGGCATGCTTAGTGTGTATTTACAGGACTTTTATTAAATGTGACAATTACTATATTCATTTTAGTGACATTTAGGCATTCCTGTCCCCAAATTTGACATTTTAAAATTTTTCTGAATTTTCGGTAGGGTGTGTCTATTCAAGAAGTGATAACGACCATTAAGCTACCAGTGTGCAAGGGCTATCATATCAAAACATAAACTAGAGACATGTAGCAAGCTAAAAACACCTAAGAGAATTAGTCACCCCGGGTGGTACCGATATCCCAAAATTCGGGTCTTGGCTCATGGACTATAGGTCTGACTTGGTTTACCAAATATAAACTCAGTTTTGGTCACGTGACCCAAAACCGTGCGACGAAAACGGCCAGTATACAGAACCTACACCAAACCCGGTTTTAGTTTTGCGACGCGAACACGCCCAAAATGTTATATTCAAGTTTTTGGTGTCAAATCCTATGTTGTCTAACTTTGCCTTTCAGATGAAACTGGTTTCAAAATGCTAGCATTTCTCCTTATACCCAATCTAGGGGTACCCCTACCCCAAAAATATGTTTTTCATGTATCTCAACTGTATATTTCTAAGCACTTACTTGAACTGTTTCTATTTTTCAGTGCCAAGATGGAAAATTGTGTTTTCTGTCAGCAGCAGCAACTGGGTAAATCGGGCACTACCACTCTGGGCCAGAAAGGTTGTGACGGCATTAAAAAAGCAAGTGAGGAACGTGGTGAAGACATACTCGTAACCGTTGGTCAACGCGTGCATACTGAGTGCCGACGAAAGTATTGCAATCCCCATGAAGTTGCACAGTTCAACCGTCAGAAACGATCTTTCGAGGCAATGGAAGCAGAAAGTGTTGATGCCGAAGAAGGTCCGCAGGTCCAGCATTTTCCTACCGGGACAAGTGCTTGTTTTGTGGGATGCCAGATAAATACGATAGAAAGAAAAAGAATTTGAAATTGATACCTGTTAGAACATTCGATTTTCAGAAACGGTTACTTGAGCTTTGCCGAGTTCGTTCAGATGATTGGTCTAAAGAAGTACAGGGCAGAATAGCATTCGTCAATGACCTCCATGCTGCTGATGCAGTATACCACAAAGTGTGCAATGGAAATTTTCGATCTGGGAAGTCTATCCCAAAATACTTCATTAAAGAAATGGGTACTGATGATTCATCGAAACACAAAAAAGTAAGAGCTGGTAGGCCAGACGAACTGTCTCGAGTTGAATCACTTGAAAAAGTAATTGACGATCCGATTAATTGGGGGGTGGAGATGATACTTTGAATGCTGTTAGATTACGCAAGTTTCAGATACTTGTTGCACGAAGCAAGACCTCTGTGCATCCTCAGAAGCTCCCAAAAACATCAGCAGCTGCAAAGTTCCACAGCCTCCGAGTGTACCACCAGGTCCAAGAGTGGAAGGGCAATTCCCTTAATCCAGAGGAGTGGGGCTGGAAGGTTTGCGACGGAAGACTTGTTCCAATTCAGACTGAAATGGACAATGCTCCCAAATCCCTGCTGGAAGTTATCAGGTGTCAGTGTAAGACTGATTGCAGCACATTAAGGTGCAAGTGCCGTCGTCAAGGTCTTGACTGCTCCATGGCGTGCTCAGAGTGCAGGGAAAACTGTTCAAATACATTACGAGATGAAGAGGATGAGAAATCGGCCACAAAATAGGTTTCATTTGTCACGAGACTCTAGAGTAATTGGTCGTATTAGAAGTCTTGGTATTTTCAGTCTTTATACAGGCAGAATAAACAATTGATAAACAGTTTTTTGTCTTTCATAGTCTTATAATGAGAACATGTAATGCCAAAGATACATAGGGTTCATGCAAAGAAACAAAAAAAATGCCAAGAGGAATCAAACTGGCAGAGCGCCTTATTTTGGTGCAATTATTTTGGGTTTGGGGTAGGGGTATATTGGTTTAGGGTATAAGGAGCAGTGCTATCATAAATTGTGCTATTCTATCGGAAAGAGCAACCCCAAAAACCCAGGAATACATATAAAATTTGTAAATATACCATGAAAACTGCCAAAGATATCTAAATTCATGGTTTTGCCTTCGAGATTAGAGGGCTCGTTTTTGCTCCCTCTCAAAAACTATGTTCCACCAATTATATTAAATCAGATTTTTAATATGATGTTTCTGTTGCAAAAAGGAAACGAAAAAAACATGGTTCATTAATATTGCAATTTCCTCTTGGTCAAACCATACCTTTACTGGACTATGGCAGCCTGGAGAGTTTCAGGCTTGAAGGTATCCCACAGTTATACAGGCTCCTTGAGGGCACCGAGCACATCAAACCAATTTGAGACCGTCACTGCATACTCATGAGCACATGTCAAGTCCTTTAGTTTCTCACTAAAGCTGAAATTTACTAAGATAAACTTACGTATACACGCCTCTACTGTTAATTAACTTCATAAAAAATATATTTCACCAACTTCATAGCCGAGCAACGTTTATGTTGATGTATTTGATGAGTATACGGGCATTTCCGCATTATAAGACTATTTATAGTCACACCAAGGCAACGAAGTTTGAAGGAACACTGTTACCAATACACCGCCGCGGTAGACCTCAACCGATCCTGCCTTCCTGTCCACTCTTGGTAACGATTTGAAGGCTCTACTTCGACCTAGCCTTCGTCGGTACGTCGTCGTTCGTCGCTCTACCGCCTTGACTCTTGGTACAAGCCTCTATCATGTCCAGATGTGCAGCTCTGGTCTCTGATACCAAGAAACTGCAATTCTCAACCTTCTGGACCTCGCAAAATTCAGAAGCAGATAATTGTTAATGTTTCTTGTACCGGAGCCATGGGGACCAACACATAAATCGTAGCCATCACTCACAGTGCCAGTAATAGCATTGAAGTCGCCCAAGACAATGAGTGTATGTATACTTAGGTATATGTATTATATCTATTACTTAGTATATACAGTGGTCATTGTGGGAATTACGGTTGCGTGGAGTAGCCTTAAAATATATTAGGCCTAATAAATTACTTTGTCGGCACTGATGAATTGATTTACAGGTCTGTATAGGTAAGAGCTTCGGGTCAGCAGCCCGAACCTTTACAAAAGTTATATGTACTCATAAGTATTGTCAATGTACTGAATGGCCCAATAAATGTATCAGTAAATGTATCAGGATCTCTATCTATCTATCTATCTATCTATCTATCTATCTATCTATCTATCTATCTATCTATCTATCTATCTCTTTCTTTTTACCAACCGAAATGTACAGTGTCTAGTTAGTTATTCAAGAATCAAGATATCCGCATCCATCGATGCGGATGCGGACGTGAAAGAACGGTGATGTGCTGGAACCGTGACGGTAGCGGACCGTTTGGTGAAGACCTCCATTTGTTTGAATGCAAGAAATTTTAACAGATGTGATGAGACGGTGCCGTGATGGTATAGTGTGAATCGGCCTTTACCGGCTCTTTTCCCAGCCTATTCACCGAACACGCCAAAATTTTACAATTATTCAATGTGCGTGCTTTTCAACCAGTCTTTTGCTCAACCAACCAAATTCTCACCAAGTTCTAAACCAAGTTTATCCCCAATTTGATCTAAGCATGGAACGTACTTCCAATAAGATTGTTTCTCTTGTTGACATTAATATTTAAAAGAAAAAAGTCAACACCTTCCTATGAAGTCGTTAGGCATTGTTTGTTGGTTCCCTTCTTTATTTTTCGTTTCTTATTTTTCATATCCATGTCTGCTCATTGAGGGGACTCGTGAGTCTATATCAATTTTAATTTCCATTGATGCACTTTCATATTTTTTTAGTTTTTTTTACACCTTTTGCCTATAGCGCGTGTAGGCAGTGACCTCCAGGGTGGTATGGTAGACCTGGAGGTTCACTGTGGGTTGTGATGGTTGGCCCTCGCCCGGGGGGGCGCAGGCAGGTTTTTTATAGGACGCCTGTGATTAGAGGCTCATCCCCGCCCCCCGGGTTTCCCCCGATGCACTCGAAACGAAGGTGAGTAATGGGCGGGGCATGGGGGTTTTGGGCCCACTCACGGGCAAAAATATTTTAAGTGGATTTTGTGCTCCTCGGGATTCACCCGGGCCCCCGATATAAAAAAGCCGATACATCGCCCGTGACGTCACACAATCTAGTCCCCAACCGCTCCGCTCCCCGTAAAGTTTCCCTACCAAAAAATTTTATCAATAAAAGTTAGTTATCTTCGGAAATGTTTTTCTATATATTTAAAATAATAAACGAAAAAAACACACTAAAGAAATGCCTTTATGGACTAAAGAAATATGCATGACAAAAATCTTCCCCTTTTAATAATTTGCAAAAACTTTTTACATGGAGAAGTCAATAAAAAGGGAATTTAATTAGCTTTCCATTGACATTTTTTCATAGATGAATTAGCAGCATGCAAAAATTTAGCTTTAAAAAAAGGGACTAACATCATAAATGGGGAAATTTCCACCTAAATATGTTTTTCAGTAAAAAGATATATGTTATTTTGGGAAATTTTTGTTTTTAAAAAATAAATAAAAAACCGTAAAACACACAAAAGAAATCCTTTATGAGACTCAAAAAATATGCTGACTTAAACTCTTCGCCTTTTAATTTTTTGCGTGAAAAAAATTTAAATGGAGAATATCAATAAAAGGGGAAATTTTTCTTTAGCTTTCCTTTGATATATTTGTTTTTGAAAAAGAATTTAAAAACCATACATAAATTAGCGTTAACTAAATACAAAACATCATCAATGGGGAAAAAATTACCCGTTTTAGATGTTATTTAATAGAAAACGTAATGTATGATACTGCTAAATTTTCAGAAAACAAAAATATCCAATGGAAAGCTAATAAATTCCGCTTCTATTGATATTCTCCATAAAAAATGTTTTCTCGCAAAAAATTAAAGGGCGAAAAATTTTTTTTTTAATTTTCTGCATATTTTTTGAGAGTCTCATAATGGCTTTTCTATTTGGGTTTTTAAGGGTTTTTTTTATTTGATAATATTAAGAACAAACATTTCCAAAGATAACAGTTATCTTTTATTTTTTTTTAAAAAAAATTTTTGTAGGAAACTTGACGGGGGGGGAAAGCGGGGGGCCTAGTTTGGTGACGTCACGGGCGGTCCCCGGGCCTGTATCTCGGGGGCCCTCGTTTGAACTTGGCCTTCGAGAACGCCCCCCGGGATGACCACTCTGTACCCCCCCCCAATTTTAACAAAAGTAAAAATCTAACTATAATATTTTTAACAATGATAAAATGATAATATTAACAATAATTAAAATAATGATAGTAATTGCATTAAAAATTTTTGAAATTTTATTAAAAATCATTATTGCAATTTATTTTATTTACTATTATTATCATTACAAAATTTGTTCTTGCTCCCGTTTTGTTGTACATTTCATCTCATTATTTTTGTTATTACATTATTTTTTTATTTTATTACATTAGCATTATCATTTTTATTATTACATACATAATTATTATAATTATTACCCATTATCTTTATTATCATCTTTGTTTTCATTATTATTTTATCATGATGACAAAAATGATAAAAATAATAATTATTATAATTATAATTTTTAATTATATACGAGTATTTTTATCCCTTGCTGGGTGACAGCTGCGGCCCTCTCGCCTCTGGTGCAGGGGTCAAAAAGCTTTACGTGCGATGCCTTTGTTTTCTTGGATAATATATTTGTACAGCCGAGGCATCGCCTTCCCCCACACACCGGGGTTTTCCATTATCTTGCTAATTAAAGGGGGAAGGAATAATAGATGCAGGAGGGAAGCGCAGTGAAAGGGCTTATTAGTGAAATACCCAAAAGGGGGGGCACCAAACCGTTAATCCGTTAATCTTTTAATTAACGAATTTAAATTTTCGTTGCGATTTAATTTTAAGTTAACTTTGGGAAAAATCATTATCGGACAAATTAAATTTCCGTTACATTTAATTTCCGTTAATTCAAGCCGCTAACCCAAAAATTTCACCCTTTTGGGGAAAAAAGTTTTGGTGGACTTGTTCCAAGTTCAACACACCCATCCCCCCCAGTGCTGCAGTGGAGCGTTTTTTCTCTACGGGCAAGGAGATCTTGGGGGGCCAAAGAGATCATCCCGTCTGTGAAAACTTTGACATGCTCTTTCGAAGGGCAACATGCACTCTGAACAAAATGGAGAACGGAAGAAGGGAAAAATTTAATTATGTATATATCTTTTTTTAAATTTTTTTTTTTTTTTTTATTTCTTTCGCCAACTTTATAAAAATTTTTTTTTAAAGAAAATACAAATATTGTGTTTCTTTTAATTTTTTTCACGCTTTTCGGCTCAAAAAAGCCTTTAAAAAACCAAAACGGGCCCAAAACAGAAATCGGCCTTTTTTATTTTTTTTTTTTTTTTTTTTTTTTTTTAAAATTTAAACTATAAAATCTGCTGCAAAAAATCTGAAAAAAAAAACTTGTTTGGGGTTATAAACCCTTTAAAAAAAACCCCAAAAAAGGGATTTATATTTTTGGCACTTTTCAAGGTTTTTTAGGTGGTTTAGAGCAAAAGATTTTTTTTTTTTTTTTCTAGAAAAAAAATTAACGTTAACGGTTTTTCGATAACTTTGTACTTTTAAAGAATTAATGATTAACGGTTATCGAAGTAAAATTTTTTTGGGTAACGGTTAAGGTTAAAGAAGTTAACTTTTTTATTTAAAGGGGGCCCCCACGGTAATATCGTGAGGGTAGGGATCATGAGAAGAAGCCCGAATAGTAGCAACAACAATTTTTGTATGTAATTTTGTAGGCTTGCAGTGAACTAACAGGTTTAATATTAATTGTTCCCCAAGGGCAACCTTCCCCTAAGAGAGACCCACTGCATATATTCATTAAACTTTTTAATATTTCGCAATAGAATAATATTCTCGTTGTGAAAGAATCTCCCTTTAAACCTCTTTTTTTTTTCAAAAAAAATTAAAGTTTCTATTTTATTGTTTATAAATTCTCGTAAATTTTTTTTTATCTACGACCATTGGTTTCCTTGGGCTATACTGACATCTTTTTTTCTTCAATAATCGCCTAAAACCCAAAAAGTCGTAAATTATATGTGGTTTTTATTTTTTACCTATTAATTATATTTATAGATTATTTTCTCGTTTCATGAGTGCCCTTTTTTTTTGAAATTCTTATTATATTTCAGATTCTTAAACAGCTTCACAATTTTTTTTTCATGAACCCCCCTGAATTTTTAAAATTTGTGGTCCCTTTAAAATTTTTTGGGACACGTCCCCTTTTAGTATAGTCCTGGGTATCATCCCTAAATTTTAATTTACAGCGATCATAAATTCCTATAGATACACGTCAAGTGGGACTATACAGTGGGTCACTAAATTTCAGATTCAACCCTTTCTTTAGTTTTTATTGTGAGTGAAAAAATAAAACATTTTTTGCCTCTATGATTTCCTTATTAGCTTTATGAAACATTCGGTTAATTTAGTAAAAAATTAAAATACAATAAGCACAAAAATGATCTTGTCTCGAATAATTCAAGAAGCAGAAAATATTTTTAAAAGAAATCTAAAGATTTTTCCCCACTTTAAAAATGGATTTATTAGTTCAACAGTTGTATATTATGTACATTTGAATAAATATGTGAATTATTTTTACAGACATAGTGAATATTTCACGTTTCATATCATGGAAAAAAAATATTTTTGGTTTCCCTTTCTTGGTCATATTTCATGTATGTTGTTAGTTTTCTTGATTTTTTTGTCGTAACAAAATTTAAATTTAAATTTCGTGAAAAGCAAAATAAAAAAAGGAGGAGTATTGATATATAAAATTTTAAATGGACGAATTACCACTCGAATGAACCCGGGCCTGTATTTAATCATTTTATTGTATGAATAATGAGGTCTGCCGATGGTGGGGGGTGGGCAGTAGTAGCCGCTCACCCCTAACGAGAGAGCAGCCATTAAAAAAGGTTAGATTTCCGGGGCGGCGACGATTCCCTTGGCAAGGTATTTTTACGGGGAGTCTGCTCGTACCTAATGCAAAAGGTGCCCCGGTGTAACACAGTGGTACCCCGCTTTTGGGGAAAGGGGGTTTTTGTAAGTGTCAAAACCTGTGTTATGATTAAAGACCCCTGTGCGCAGTCGGTAGCGATAACCAACCTTATTTTTTATGGAGCTCTTAATCGACTCTCAGTTACTTTTTAAAAACTTGTCTCCCCAAAAAAACAATTCCGAGTAATCGTCTGCAAACCCAGAAAATGACAATAAACTATCGGGTAAAAATTCACCATTCGAAACAAAAAGCTTGGAGTATCATAAGACCCACGTCCTTTCCCCTAACCTACATAAAAACTGAATATGATAACTCCAATATTTAAAACCTCTTGTATTCAAATAGTATATAATCATTGCATGGGTTTTGTTGAGCCTAGGCAGATAGCAAAGGGGAACATACGTCTAAATTTGGGTTCATTTTATTTCAGTAGTTTCCACAACATGGATAATTTTTTGCAATGGGGTTAGGTTAATCAAATTTTACGGGAAAAATAAACATAATATAATTACAATGAAATTAAACCCATAAACCCTAGCCCCCACCCCTTAATTCAACAGCATATAATTAAATGAAATCAAAAACCTTTAAACCAACGCCACCATGATTCAAGGTCTATATACAAGGCCTAGGGCAGGAAAATGACCTAGGACCAGAAAAATGCCTAAGTATTCCCAAACAAAATTTAAAAAACCCCCTTTTTTTTTTAACTATTTTTTTTATCATATAGTTTTTAATAAAGGTTCCATGGTTTTAGATGGCTTGCGATTTGACGGGAAAAAAAAATGAGTTGTATACCCTTCCTTACAATTGCATGGTAGCTATGAAAAAATGGCGGGGGCGGGGGGATAAGATCCCAAGTCTTGGAGAGGTATGTCGTCATTTGGAGGTAGATATATGAACAGACAGTGTAGGTTTTGCAGAGGATACGACCTGCTACAGCCTGCAAGGGGTGATTGCAGCGGGAGACCGAAAGGGAATCCGACGATGGTAAAGGCCAAACCCACCATAAAGCCCCCCCTGTGGGGGTGGTGTGTTGTACGGGGATAAAACCTTCGGCAAGACATTTCCCTGCCCTACCATTGTTTCTTGTAACAGAAATAACTGGTCCAACCGGGATGAGAAGGCCCAGTCCTTCCCGTTTGCTGTAACCCACGAATATTCCATTGGAGGATTGAAAAATTTTTTTTTTTGTGGATGAGCGCAGTAGAAGCCTTACGGCTTGAGACGCTGCGGATTGTCAGGGGCACCGATTTTGGGAGCATGACAGTACCGCACAACTTCAGTGGGTGTAGCTTTACCCAAACCCCCCCCTCCTGCCCACCAATAGAGTTTTAGCGGAGGGACCCCCCCGACTCTAAGGACACAGGGGAACTGCGAGATCGCTTCTGTGTTTTCCTTAGTAGGATGATTTTTTGGGATCCTCTAAAGGGGGAGTCCTGTTGTTACTTTTTTTTGTGTGCGATATGCACTACACGGGGGTGGATGGAAGCTCATTAGAAGGAGTCTCGACCCCACGAATCGCGGCCTAGCGAGAACTTATTTTTAAACGGGATGGATTGATGATTTAGGAGAAGGGGGGAGGAACGGGGGCAGGCTGTTTTGGAGTTTTAGTTGATGGCACCCCAAAAGCGGATGCGTAAGTCCTACTTCCACCCCCACATGCTTTTTTTGGGGAAAAATTTTCCTTCTGGGCCCAAAACTGATAAATTGGGAGTTGGCCAAATATAGGTGTCTTTTTTCCAAATTTGTATGTTCCCCCCTGTCGAGAACTCGGTGGGTGACATACGGCAGGGAAGCAGTAGGATTTGATGTCAGTCGCTGTGGCATGTGAACCCAACGCCGAGCATCGACCACAGCGGGAGGGGATTTACAGGTCGTTGAAGGTTTTTACCTTAGAGACGGGGGGACCGACCCTGATGGAATGGGGGATTGCCCGAAAAAGTGGAACAAATTTTTTTTTGCTCCTCTGACCTTGAGAATTTTTTAATCGGGCCCGGCATGTTTAGTTTTCCCCTTTTCCCGAAACTAAAATAGGTCGTTTTTTGTAGATACCCCTTTGCGGGAAAATTAAAATTTTTGGAGGGGTTTGATGGTGTAAAAAATGTGTCATCGGTGATGGGCTGTGAACAGGACCCGACCTGAGTAAGGTCGTTGGGTCGGTTTTAAAACCCCCTCCCATCCCTTTTGGGGGCCCTTCCCGGGATCTTTCCCAATTTTTTCTTTGTAGATACTGCGCCGCAAGGAAAAATTGCCCCCAGTTCCTTAAAAAGCTACGCCCCCAAAAGGGAGTAGCTTGGGCGGGAGAGTAGATGTTTAGTTTTCCCCGAAAGTGTTGGAAAAGTAGTCCCAGGGCCGTTGCAACATTTTCAGAGCGAAGGTTCGACTCTGTAAGTTTTCTCCCCAAATTTTCCCTTTTTGTGGCTGTTGTTGTGATTGTTGCTGCAGCAAAAAAGGGTGTAGCACCTATTTGTTGGTCATGTCATCATAAATAAACGGATGCGGCGAACCCACCATATGCCCTTGAAAAATCAGTATTCTCTGTGGACAAGACTTGGGAACTTGGAAGAAGCAAGGGCCAACGTAGAAGTGTCCCTAGGGCCGGCACGATCTCATCCCTGTCTGGTCCCCTTTGGGGCGGGGGGTCGCCAGACCGGGGATCTGAGGGGAAAGGCTGTTTTTCGGGGTGCCCCTTCGTGCCACTTTGGGCCTGGAAAGGGGCCAGAGTGGTAAAGAGAGAGGATCCAAGGGAGATGTCGAGGACAACGGAGTCAGGGGAGAGGCAGGACGGGGGAAAAAAGTATGATATTAAAATGTTATTACTCATTCCCCCCGCCCCCACCCACCCCGGACCCAAAAGAGGGGGAAATTTTTGTTGGGGGGGACCTCACCAAAAGCTCCAGGGGGACGGGGAAGTATACGATTTGGTTTCCTGGTGTTTGGTGGCGCCGCGGGGCCCATGCGGTGCCCACCAGGAAAATCCCATTTGGCCCCAGCCAAAGCATGACCAGCCATTTATCCAGCGGGGGGACACGGACCTCCGTTTACCCCAACCCCCTAACAAAGGAGCGTGTTGCCCCCCGAAGGGAACTACCAAACCCCCCCCCGGGGACTCAACTCCCCGATAGAGGGGCGCGGGGGAAAACGGGGGCGCACGCACGGCAACCCGTGGGACGGAGTGTAAGTTTAAAAGAAGAAGAAGCGTGAGACGGAAGAGAAGGGTTCCCTGGGCCCGAATGCCCCAAGAAAAGGGGAGAAAGGGGGATGAAGTATAAAGGGACTAAAACCCGGGAAGGGGTCCCCCTCCCCGGACGAAGGGGGGGCGTTGGCTACGAGGCCCACGGCCACCAAACCAAAAATGGCAGGCAGGCCGCCAAAAATAGGGGGCGCCGTCACCAAAGCTTAAGCCCCCCCACCACGAAAAGGTGATCCCCCCAGCGGGGGATGGGGAAAGGGACCCGCATGGGGGCTCTCGCGTGGGGGCCCAAGGGAGTGGCGCGTAGGGGGGCGAGGCGGCATGCCTTCCGGGGGTATCCCCCAATAATTGATTGAATATTATTAGGTTTTTCATATGCGGTAAAAAGGCAAATGGTGGAGTAACAAGAAAACAGTGAGTCGGATTTAAAGGGGTTGGGCTGGTTGGGGCTTTAGGGAGTGGCCCCTTTTTGAGGAGCTGCCCGGGAAACCCCGAAAGTCTCGTACCCGCACATCAGTACCTGGGTAACGCCTCTAATGTTAATCAACTATAAAAAATATATTTCATCAACTTCATAAGTAAGATGCGGTTCTGGCCCCCTGGGCCAGATCCTACACACTATCGCCGGCTTAATGTCGTGGTAAGTCTTAGATACTACTCCTCTTTCGAAAACTTTCTGCCCAAAGAGCTACTCTGCTCCACATCGATGACGTCCAACAACGCCAGACTTTACCCCTTAGAGTCAAGTCTTGCGCCCACCCTCCCTGTCTGGATCCAGCAAGCGTACTTTACTCCATTTCCGGTGACCCGTCACGAGGGCCAATATTAATGGCGTCATATTTACACGACCTCGATGAGGAGGTTGTAGAGGAGCGTATCTCATATATATAATAAATGCTTTATTATGCCTAGATAGACGTTACCACCGAGGTAAGGATTGAATATAAACCTATTAGTAATCTTTGCGTAGGTGTGATGTTACATTCGTAGGGAGAGCATTACCTCTCTTCAGAGAGCTGCTTTCCTACGTCCGGTCGTGTGGAGGCATTCCTCGGCCGTTTCTATATTTGCGGGCTCTGAGGAGAGAAGCGTTTTCGCGACTGCTGGACCTCCTCGCCCTAACTGACCAAGAGCTAGATGAAGCCTAACAGTTTTCCCTCGCCATGAGGCTAATGGAGCTTTAATTTGAGGACTTGAGCCCCCACGATGAGGAAGGATCGAAAGGACTCGCGCCAATTCCCTCCCCGCACACACAGGTGTTGTTGGCCCTTCGGATACTGGCTAGTGGGTCTTTTCAACACGTATCTCATTGGAGATACCCAGGTTACGGTAACCGACAAATGTAACGAAGATTTTATCCCATACCACCAGTCAGTATCGCCTATCGTCAATACAACATGTGTCGCCTACCGCGTCATTGTTTATGAATTTGGTAAAAATCTAGAGTCCTTTCCGCCCTTATTATGTTTTTTTCTCCAGATCTTCATAGATTACCTTGAGATACCTCTCAAACGTAGCCACTAATAAAGTAGTGTAGGGGTAGAGAATCCGGAGATGTCCCCCAAACTCCCTCGCCCGTAATGACCCTGGACCCCCCAAAATATCACTACTTCTAACCTCAACAACCTAGCCTAACTTATTATAACCCTAAACCATAAACTAACCTTACCAATAACCTCATTGTGAGACTTAAGGTCTGGAAGGACTCTCCTGAATAACTATGTATCCCAGTTATGTCAGGAGAGTTTGGTCAATATGGAGTATTGGGTTGAACACTGCATATTTACCGGGAGTTTTTTTCTCCAGACCTTCACAGATTCCCTTCAGACCTCCTCTAAACGTAATTATAAAGTGAGAGATTCGCCAACCCCCTTCCCCTCCCTTAAGGGGAGCCCCCCCCCCAAAACAAGGTTAATATTACTAATCTAACCTCTTCAATAACTCCATACCCCCTGCTATATACTACCTAACCGTTGGTATGGCTTGTTACGTAACCTAACCTCACCGGGGGGGTCTTCTGACTCACTGTCTGTTATCCACGAACCCCGCTTGTGTTAAATTTTTAATTTCCGGGGGGGGGGACGGCTGTTTGTAGTGGGTTAGGCATACTCCATACTCCTTTGACGATTGGTTCAGGATACTTTAAAAGCCACCGATCGTTTATGAGATTAAACTGCACATATAAAACACTAATAAGGGCGGGAAAGTACTTTCCTACAATTTGTATCATAGGATTTGTATGTGCCATTGAAGACATGTATATTATATAAACTACCTGTTCACGCTAAGCCTCTTCAGTGGCACATAAAGAGTCTGTAGTGATGCAACACACTTAATATATGGCGCCTGGCGACCATAGTATAGTATCATTTGAACGGTATCTAGTTTCTTAAGTAGTAGTATACTGTAACACTGCTCCCTGCATGTTTAGGATTAGGTCCAGTTCAGGATACTGCCCCTCAGTGATCCTGGTCTGTTAGGTCAGTCGGATCCCTGCCCACTCATTGATTCCTGCTGTGGTCAGTCAGGATCCTGCCGCTCATGATCTGCATGTTTGGTTAGTCAGGATCCCTGCCCCTTTTGATCCGCATGTTAGGTTAGGTCAGTCAGATCCCTGCCCATCATTGATCCTGCTGTTAGGTCATTCAGGATCTCTGCCCCTCATGATCCTGCTGTTAGGTCAGTCAGGATCCCTGCCCCTCATTGATCCTGCTGTTAGGTTAGGTCAGTCCGGATCCTGCCCCTCATTGATGCTGCATGTTCGGTCAGTCATGATCCCTGCACTCAATTGATCCTGCATGTTAGGTTAGGTCATTCATGATCCCTGCCCCTCATTGATGCTGCATGTTAGGTCAGTCAGGGATCCCTGCCCTCATTGATGCTGCATGTGAGGTTAGGTGTCAGGATCCCTGCCCCTCATTGAGTCTTGCATGTTAGGTTAGGTTCAGTCGTAAACTCCCCTTCATTTGATCCTTCATGTTTTGCCATGTTAGGTCGTCGGATACCATCCCTCTAACCTACTCCGTTTCATTGCTCTTTAGGACCTCTGCTCTGACTAACTTTACTATTTCAGAGATGATCCTGTGGAAGAAGTTAATTTTTATACCTTGACCTATTTCCATAATTTTCACGATTTCTTTTGATGGCCTACATCAGTACTAGTGTAGCCGTATCTTCAATGACGTGGTGAGCCCTAGCCAACAAGGCCGGTGCAGGTGGTAAAGTGCAGGCAATGAACAGCATCGTCGAGTGCCCACGCAGGACTTTGCCCAGATCAATGTCTTTCCAAGAGTCATTGGGACCATGATTGTGAGGTGTGGAGATGCATATCTTACTTTTGGGAAATTTTATTACTCGGACAAAATGGTTTTAATCAGTTATATGTCTAAAATATATACTTAGCATTTTTCTAATGCTTGTTTGCTGAAACACCCCGCTGTGGGGAGTCACGCTTGTCGTAGGTGGCGGGGCTTGATAACGTTGTCGACCAGCGCGCCACTACTCTACCGGCCTGCCTGCATTGTTTGGGTTTCGGTGGCCGTCGGCCTCGTGGACCAGCGCTCCCCCTTCGTCCTGGAGGTGAGCCTTCCTGGTGATGTTCGTCTTTATGCTTCCTCCCTGTTCTCTCCTTTCTTAGAGGCGGATTCTAGGCCGTGAGACCTTCTCTTCGTCTCACGCTTCTTCTTCTTTATCCTTCTGCTCCGCTCCCCCGTGTTTTGCCGTGCGTGGCATCCTGTATATTACCCCACACGCACCCTCTATCTGTAAGTTGAGTCCACCGCGGGCGGTTTTAGTTTTCCCCTCTCTTGGGCAACACGCTTCTTTGGTAGGGGGTTGGGGTAGACGGGAGGTCCAGTGCGGCTCCGCTGGATCAATCGGCTGGTCATGCGTTGGCTAGGGCCAGCGGAGGTTGCCTGTGGGGCACCGCATCGGTCCCGCGGCCTGCCACCACACACTAGGCAAACCGAAGCGTATCCTTCCTGCTACCCCCTGGACTGTTGGTGAGGGTCCTTCCCCAACAGACAGCTTCCCCTCGTTTGGGCTCCGGTGGTGGGTGGGGGCTTGGGAGTGAAGTATTTTGTTTATGTAATAATACTAAAGATTTACCCGGGCCTGCCTCTCTCCCTGACTCGCTTGTCCTCGACTTCTCCCATTGATCCTGCTCACATTGCCACTCTGCGCCTTTCCGGCCGCGACGTGGCACGAAGCGGGCAGCCGCCCGCTTCCTCCTCAGCTCCCGGTCATGGCGGTCCCCCGCATCAAGGACGCAGACAGGGATTGAGAGACAAGCCTGGCCCTCGGGCACTTCTACGTTGGACCCTTGCTCTGTCACGTGTCCCGGCTTGTCAATAAACAGAGCTGTACATGATCGTTTCAATGTTTATGGTGTGGTTCGCCGCATCACGTCTTATTTATGATGACAATGGACAATCAAATGGTGCTACATAATTTTTGCTGCGCAGATGATGCTTCCTCTGCTTAGAGTAAGCCGCAAAGATGAATTGGACGAGATCCTACATAGCCGAACTCATTCGCTCCGTAAATGTTGGGACGGCCCTGATGACTACTCCCCACACTTTTGAGAAACCTACTACATCTACTCCACCTGTCCGCCATAGCCCCTACCCTACTTGGGTACGTGTGCGTATTAGACGATGAGAGTGGTGGCAACTTTTTCCTTTGCGGCGCGTATTTGGAAGAACAGAAATTGGAATGATCCCGGAAGGCCCCTGAAACGGTATGGCAGGGGGGTTCTTAATCCGGCCAAGGACGCTACTACTCAGCTCGATGCTCTTCCCACATGCCCATCACCGAAGACAAAGCATTTTTGATCCTATCAAACTCATCCAAATTCCATACAGCAGGCGTAGTCTACAACTACGACCTCTTTGGTGTTTCGGATGCTAGAATACTAAACATGTGCCCGGACGAGTTCAACAGGTCTATAAGGTCGAGGAAGCAAAACATGATCATTATAACTTTCTACGGATCCATCTCCCGATTCCAATCGGTCGGCCCCATTCTCTAAGATAAAAGCCTTTAATCGACCGCCCTAGTGCAGTGCTATGAAGTGCACCAGCTTTGGCCGCGAGAGCAAAAAACTTTTGTAAATCCCCTCCTCGCTGTGTCGATGCTCGTCGTTGGGTGCCCGATGCCACAGCTACTGTACGTCAACTCCCTACTGCTTCCACTGCCCGTGTTGCTTCACCCACCGAGTTTCCCGACAGTGTGGGACTTATTAAATTAAAGAAGACATCCTTTTATTTGGCCAACTCCCAATTTATCAGTCTTGGGAGCGCCATAAAGACTTTCCCCAGACCCGGCGGTGGAGGAAGCAGGACGCTAGCATACCGCGATGGTGCTGCTTCTTCTAAGACGCCTAATCAGCCCTCCTGCAGTTCCCAGCCGCAACATTCTTTAAACCTACCATCCATCCCAATGAAGAAATAAGTTCTCGCTACTGCCGTGTGATTCTGTGGAGTCTGCTGACATCCTCTCTAATGACCTCCAACCCACCTCTCGTGTAGTGATAGCCCGCACACGGGAAAATACAATAGTGACTCCTCCTTAAGAGTCTCCCCAAAGCACATCCTATAAAGAGTCTCAAACGAACTCGCAATTTCCAATGGTCCTTGACTCGTGGCGTTCCCTCCGCTAAATTATCAAAATTGACTGAGCAGGGATGGGATGGACTTGCGTACAGATAACACCCTACTGATAGGTTGGAGTCCTGACGTGACTCCTAATAGTCACGCCCCTGTTACCACCCCTGAGCGGCTAGCGCACAGCCACCAACAGCTGATGGCGAAGGTGTCTCACAACTTTAAATGGACACACAAGTAGTTGAATCGCCATTGCTGAGAAGCATCTTCAAGAGACCCTCGTCGGAGCTATCCAGGAAACCTAGAAGTGGTAAATCTTCCTGTCAGTAAATCTGTGCATCTTGGTGGGGAACATAACGGTCTCTACTACTGCCACGCGGGTCCTCGTATGAGAACCCCGATTTCACCGCCGTGATGTACGAGCCCAACGACATCTGGGAAGGTCAGAAACGTAGTTTACCATCTTCTACAAACGCAGAAAAAGATGCTGGGCTTTCAATGGCGCAGCGTCTACAAGCGTAAGGCTTCGTGCAGCATCTTCTACGCACGAATAACATCTTCAATCCTCCAATGGGAGATTTCGTGATTACGTCAATTGGAGGAAACTAGTCCTTCTCTCAACAGAGCTTGGACCCAGAAATTTTATCTGTTTACAAGAACAATGATTAGGGCAAAGAAGGTGTCTCTGCCCGACATGTTTATACCTGTACCACCACACATCCTCCGACAGTGGTGGCTTAGTGGTTGGTTGTGGCCTTTACCATCGTCGGATGTCCCCTTAATGTCATCCCGCTGCATCGAACCGTGCAGCTGTACAAGGTCGTATCCATCCTGCACAAGCACCTACACTGTCTATGCTCATATATCTACCCTCCAAATGAACGACATAACCTCTCCAAGATCTTGAGGATCATTATCCGCCAGCTTCCCCGTCAATTTTTTTCTCCTTGGAGACATGATGGGGGGTGGCATTTTCTGTGGGGAGATCACCACCAGAAATCGTCGCGGTGATTCTCTCGTACCTCGTATAGAATGGCAACCCTTAAATATATTTAAACACGGAGAACCACACATTTCCTTCGCAGACGGGAACATTGACTGCTATTGACCTACTCACTCTGCAGTCCCACAGTCGCCTCGACTTCTCATGGAGGTGGCCGATTCTCTTTCGGGAGTAACCTTATCCCATACTACTTAAAGCAGTGGCCTCGCCCCCTTCCCAATGTCTACCAAAATGGTGCCTCTCTCGTGCAGACTGGGAGGGCTTTCAAAGGCGTTGTTTTTGAACATCATATAGATGACTTTCCCACAATAGATGGGCCGTAGCTTCACTTTTTGTCTCTAATCCATTTTGCAGCTCGCTGACCATCCCCCGCACATCTGGATCTTTCTCTCGCCGACCTGTTTCCGTGGTGGACTCAGGACTGTAACGTCAGCGAGGAGTCACTCCCCGCCGTGCTGAGACTCTCATTTCGGCGGCCAACTCAGTAGACCTAAAAATATCTTTTCACAGGTTAGGTGATAGCCGACGGTTATGAAAGTTCTCGTCACTCCTCTTGGGGCTTATATAAGTACGATCTGTGCATCTACCCCGTTGTCCCAGGTTTGGCAAGAGTTAGGAAAATGAGGGAAAGTTTATCCCATCCTCCCCCATCCAGTTCTATCAATTAATGGCGACCCTGTTGCAGATCCTTGACTGTAGCAGAGGAATTTGTTTCTCATTTTGTGTCAGTGGCGCAGACACCTTGCGTCTCCAAGTGCTAGGGACAGACCTGCCGACAAGACAGAGAGGGCATAGATTTTTCATCCAAGGCGGGGAATCTTACAATGTTCTTTTTCACACACCTCGTGAGCTATGTCAAGCCATGAGGTTTGCGCTGACACTTCCCCAGGCCCAAGATGATGTACCATATCGGAGCGCTGTCATCTAAGAGATGAGGCTCTTAGATTTCTTGTTGCGCAGCTATAATAGGATCTGATTGAAAGGAACCTTCCCAAGTATCTGGGTGTGCGTGTTGATCCCGATCCTAAGCCTGGAAAAGGACACTCACTACGAAAGAAATTTCCGGCCCATATCCCAACTTCATGTGTGTGTTGTAAGGTATTCGAAAATGGTAAATATTCTACTTGTATGGTTTTTGGAACGGGGAACTTTTTCTCCCGTTGCTCATGTGGATTTCCGTGAAGCATCACTCTACTACGGAGCGCTTTATTGCCTTAGAGTCATCCGTATCGTGGGAGGCGGGCATTTGCCTTTAGGGACCACGACCAGGTGACCATATTTTTAGACCTTTAAAAGGCTTAACGACACGGCATTGGAAGAACACGGTATATTGCAATCTTCTGTATGAGTTCGGGCTAAGTAGTAGTTTGCCTGTTTTCCTCCAGAGTTTCCTAGCCAACCGGGTTCTTAGAGTTCGAGTTGGCAACATATTGTCTTCTGAACCCCGCTTTCCAGGTGGGCATCTCCCCAAGGCAGCGTCTGAGTGTAGCTCTGTTCGCTGTGGCCATCATGGTATTGTTGATGTACTGCCGAGGGAGAGTGTTAGTCACATTAATAATACGTGGATGTTTTCAATCTCTTTTGCTGCTCCGATGTCGGTTGCAGAGAGAAACTTCACTTGCTATTGATACGTTTTGTGAATGGACGAACGAATCGGCTTCCGTTTTCCTCCAACGAAGACTGTAGCGTTCATTTTTGCAGAACCCGTGGGATTCTCCCGACCCAACCTACAATCTTTTCGGGAAGAACTACCATATAGGGAAGAACCCGGTTTTTTAGGACTCATTTTTTGACAATGCTGACTTGGGTGCCTCACCTTCTTGTCACACATAGCTTGGTCCACAAAACAGGAACGGAACAGGCCAAATCATCGTTAAACTTGAAACAGAACCCTCAAACAAGATCTCATTGGTGCATGCATACAACTGAACCACACTGTGATAACGAAATCCTAACTCCTACTTCGCAAAAAATTGTTCAACATATTCTCAACATCAGAATACAACATAAAGCAAAATTTCAACAGTGTTACACAAGACGGAACAATAATCATCAAGCTACGAACCCCACACCCTAAAACAATCAATATTTAATGATAATCACTGATGTCCTTCCTGGAGAAATACCACAATGATGTACAAACACCTACCCAAAGTGTATCCCGGCCAACTTCAGCTACAGATACAGTGAACATATATGACAACACACACAACCTCTACCATTGCTACTGACTACCTTCGTCTACATTATTATTGTCGTCCTCTGTCATCTACTGTTATCATAGATGATACTGCTAACCAGCGTTACCCAAAAAACTCCATTACTATTACTATAACCTTACCATCGCTAATACTACTGCTTTGCTGCACTATATTCATTACTATTGTTTTCCGTTGTTATCATCGGGGGGGGAGACCAAACCACAAACTACTGGTATGTTACTATCCATCCACTACTACTGTTCTATTGTCGTCGCTACCACTACCACTACTACTGGTAAGTACTACCATCACTACTACTGTTACTGTTGTCATCGCTAACCCTAATACTGTACTCCATCACTACTACTATTATTTGTTATCATCGCTACCACTACTATTTTACTACCATCACTACTACTGTTGATGTTCCATCGCTACCACTAACCACTTACTCCATCCCACTACTGTTACTTATTGTCATCGCTACCACTACACTACTACTGGTAATGTCTACAATCACGACTAATGTTACTGTTATCATCGATACCACACTACTGTACTACCATCACTACTACTGTTAATGTTATCATCGCTACCACTACCTGTACTACCATCACACTCTACTGTTACTAATTGTCGCGCTACCACTACCACTACTACTGGTAATGTACTACCATCAATACTACTGTTACTGTTATCATCGCTACCACTACTACTGTACTACCATACTACTACTGTTATGTTATCATGCTACCACTACACTGTACACCATCACTACTACTGTTTACTATTGTCCATCGCTACCACATACACCAGCTACTACCGGTAATGTACTACCATCACTACTACTGTTACTGGTTATCATCGCTACCACTACTACTGTACTACCATCACTACTATGTTATATGTTATCATCGCTACCACTACTCCTGTACTACCATCACTACTACTATTAATTGTTTCATCGCTAACACTACTATTGTTACTACCATCAATACTACTGTTGTGTTATCCATCGCTACCACTACCACTGTACTACCTACTACTACTGTTACTATGTCTCGCTTAACCTACTACCACTACTACTGGTAATGTACTACCATCACTACTACTGGTTTACTGTTATCATACGCTAACCACTACTACTGTACTACCATCACTACTACTGTTAATGTTTTTTCATCGCTCCCACTACTACTGTACTACCATCACTACTACTTGTTTATCTGTTTCTCGCGTACCACTACTACTGTACTACCATCACTACTACTGTTACTATTGTCATCGCTGACCACTACTACTGTACTACCATCACTACTACTGTTCTGTATCATCGCTACCACTGACCACTAACTACTGGTAATGTACTACCATCACTACTACTGTTTACTATTGTCATCGCTACCATACCATAACTACTGGTAATGACTACCATCATTACTAATTGTTACTGTATCATCGCTACAATACTATACTACTGTAACTACATCGCTCTACTATTGCTTATCCATAGCATTATTATTTTTTGTATTTATTATTATTATTATTTTATTATTATTATTGTATTCTTATTATTATTTGTATCATATTTTTGTTACTACTTATACATTATAATTTATATTTTTATATTTTATTTAGCATTATTTTTGTTTATTATTATTATTATTATTATTCTTATGATTATTATGTATTCTGACTTCTACTATTGTTTATTATTATACTTACCACCATCATATCGCTATTATTTAGTTTCTAATCGATATTATTGCACGTACATTTCTTCTCTGCAAAAAATGAAATAATTTTGACATTATCGTCTCTGCCAACGTGTGTTGCACTGCGCATGTGGAACAAATTTATATTCTGTCTCTCTTTTTTTGTTATTAATTACACCATTATCTTTTTTTATATTCCTTTATCCTCCTATCTTACCACAATGTCGAACTTATTCATTCTCTGTTCATGACGGATCCCAATTCAAATGACTTGCCTGGAAATTATAATCAATGTAATGGGGCTCTGATTTTTATGCACTCTCGAAATATTATGACCTCACTAGCTCACAATAACTACTTCCAGAGGTCTTCACAACTCAACATCAATACATATAAACTCCAGAGCGTTACCAAAACTTAGAAAGCATTCAGTCCTTTTTGGATGTTCCCTTACCTGTTCCCCAGATATCATTGCAATTTCTGAAACCGTGCTGCACGGAAGCAATACCATCTTATTTTTCAATTTACAGTATACTCACTCCCTCCTCTCAAAGAAAACAGGCTCGAGGAGGTTTCTCCATTTTTGTTTCAGATAAACTAAATTAGAACAACAAATGATCTAACTCTAGTTACTGATGCTAGAATAAATCACTTAAAATAACCAGTATTCTATAACTTTCTTATTTTCGCTATATACAACCCAAGAATAAGCATTAGCCGTAACCATTTTCTGACATATTTGAATGCATTTTTAGTGACACAGGCAATAAAATAACAAAATCATTTTTATGGGGATTTTCAATATAAATTTACTCGAACAACGAACCCACGCACCAACAAACAATTTCCTTACAGCTTCAACTTTAATTTTTACTCCACCTATTGCCAGAACCTACCAGATTTCCAGATAGTGAAAATTTAAGCGCACCATCCTCTTTGACCATATAACACAAATTTCTATGAACCTTTCACTTCATGAAATAATACACTTTCCTATATCTGCCATCTAACCGATTTTCCCTGACATATCAGTCCCTTTCCTTAAGCAATAAACTACATAAAATTGAATTCACGAACGCCACCCCTAAACAAGCAACTTTTTTCCTCCATAACTAAACATACTTGCTTGAACAAATCTTTTCTCCTCAACTGATGTCGATTTAACTTCACTGTCTTTCTTAAAAAAATAATGAATTCACATAATGCTTCCATAAACCAATTTGTTTCCCGCAAAAGACTAAAACCCTTGGATACCTACATCAGTACTTAATCAATAAAACTAAAACTATTTTATTAAGGATAATAAAATTGGTGCATAGATCGAAACTTATTATCAGGAATAACCGTAACCCACTTAACAGTCCTGATAAAAAGACAAATCTCACCACATGAATATGTTTTTTACAAATTTAAAAATGATACTAAAAGATTTGGAATGCCGTCAACCAACTTAAAATAATCATAAAAACATTACTTAACTACATTTCCTAATACAAAATACTTAGAGACCCTCAACATATCGGAGGCATTCAATGAATACTAGTCAATATAGCTCCCAAACTAGATCAAAACATTCCACTCCATCGTCTCTTGAGCCACACAGCTTCTTACGGGGTGACTACCCCGCCATCTATGGCAGTTCCTCTTGTTCTTTCACACAGATGTTTCCGAAATTCATCAAATCCCTAAAGAACAAAAGGTAATCCACACGCGAATTCCGTCCTTCATTAATTTAAAGAAAATTCAAACAAATGGCCAGACCATTCCTTATTGTTTAATCACTCTGTTGAAAAGGGAGTATTTCCACAATTGCCTGCAACACGCCACCGTATTCCCCTATCCATAAAAATGCACAAAAGACACATCGCTACGACAGACCAATATCTTGCTCAATACATCATCAAATCTCTTGTGAAACTAGAATGAAAACACCTTTAACCATTTTTCCTTGCATATAATTCTCTACATTATCACCTGACATTTGGTTTTCGACAAGGTTTGAGCAATTTGATGCTTTGCAAAAATTTTCTTTGAAAAAATTTTACTTGACACTAGATTCACTCTCTCCCTACTACGCATTTTCGTTGATTTTTTTTTCTAAAGCTTTGATACGGTTGACCGACATTGCTATTACTAAAAACTAAAACATTATGGTATCCGTGGCATCTTCATGACTGGTTTTAAAGATTTATCTCACTACAGAACCCAGTTCTGATAACATTTCAAAATCATTTATCAACACCCCGACAAATAAAATTGGAGTTCCACAGGGTAGTTTTTTTAGAGGACCGATTCCTATTTCTCATATTATAAATTGACCTTCCTCACAATTTCGCTCGCCTTAAAACAATGCTCTTTGCCGACGATGCTACCTTTTTTTACCTTCTGAATGACTACTAATCAATGTTTGAAATGGCAAAACCTCTAACCTAAAAAGCTTCCATGATGATGTTTCATAATTAACCGTTATCTAGATTAAAACTTTTTACATGTTTTTCAACTAACAGACACAAACAAGATTACCATCCTGAAATATAACCAATTATTTCATAAATCAACCAAACACATAAATTATTGGAGTACTTTGACGAAGCCCTATCTTTTAAACCCCCATATATCCAAACTTTGTCTGACACTATCTTAGATTGTATCACTATTTTATCAGTTAGAGACTCATGGCACCAAAGAAACGTATTAGAATACTTTACATGTCCATGTAATACCACATCTACAATCTGTGTCCTAGCTGGTGTAATACTATGACCCGACACATCTCTACCTTTATTTCGGATACCAAATAAATTTATTAGAATTTTACAAAATGATTATTTTGCTCACACACAATGTCCTTTTATTTAAGAACTAAGTCCCTTAAATTGTTCGAAACCTTTACAAATTACATATCGCACTACACATTACAAGTGTCAACAGAGTAACTAACAACCCTGGCTACCACACCACAATTACTCCACTCGCATATGGTGAGACCTCCGTGTACCCCAGCATAACTTAACAATTTTTAAACATTCATTTCTACTCTGGTCCCAATTAATGGAATTCTGTGCCTAGTACATATAAAGAATTATCCAACACGTTCATTCAAGAATCATTATAAGAACCTTATATTATCTGAATACTAATTATCCATGCCCTACACTATTTATGCACATTTACTATGTTCATAGTGTCCTGGTCAATTATTTTTTCTTTTTTTTTCCTCTTTACCTGTAATTATGGTAAACATGTTGTAACATTTAGGATCTAGTACGCACTAAAACTTTTAATGTTAGTAATTTCCTAGTGTAATTATTATATTGAGTATTTTGCCTAATGGCGCTTTTTTAGTTTGTATAAACCCTTTATAGATTTTCTTTCTGCCCCGAAAGCATTGTTGCTTCCATGGCTACTTGCATTTTCAAATAAACAAAATGAACACTTATCATGTAACCCCCCCTCTTGCAAGTATAATAAAGTGTTTCATTGTTTCAAGTGTTTCTCAGACTGACTGTCTCCGGCCTGGGACTCTACTGAAGTCCTCTCGGCACACCAGCTGGGGGCTGATCGCTCTACTCCTCTATCCTGTCACCGCTCACTTATCCTTTTCGAAGCTTGAATAGTGATGTGAAGTGTACTCTCTCTTGCCACACCCCTGTCGACTGCGGATGCTGGAGCTTCGGTACTCATCTGGTGTCGTCTTGCAACCGGGGCGTTCAGTCCTTCTCTCCCCTCCCAAGTATATTGGTGGATGCTGGTGTCCTCCCATTAGTCTTCCACGCCAGTCCCTCCTTTTCAAGATGTTGGTATCGCCTCCAACGCCTCCCTGACTCAATAATGCTTGCCGTGCTGTGTCTTGTGATTCAGGATCGCAACTTACCATGGGCGAAGAAGCGTACCAAGCCCCTTGGTTGTCCGATTGACAGCTATTATGGAGACGCTATCCTGCCTGCTTTACGGTCTGCCGATAGGCCTACGACAGTCCGGTCCATATGCTTCCTCCCAAGAGTCCTTTTGCTTTTTTTGGGGGGGAAAATTTGCCTTTGGGGGGAAAAAACACCCATGGGGTTTTTGCCATATTTTTTTTAAAAAAAGCCCTTTGAAAAGGCTTACGACACGGCTTGGAGACACGGTTTTTGAAAATCTCTGTATGATTTTCGGGCTAAAGTCTTTGCCTGTTTTCCTCCAGATTTCCTAGCCAAACCCGGGTTCTTAGAGTTCGATTTGGAAACATGGCCCTTCTAAAACACCCGTTCCCCAGGTGGATCCCCCAAGGCAGCGTCTTGAGTGTCTCTGTTCCGGGGGCCATCAAGGGTATTTTTTGATTACTGCCAAGGGGTTTGTTGGGACATTATACGGAATAATTTTAAATCTTTTTTGCTGTTTCCAGGATGTCGTTGCGAGAGAAGTTTCAATTTGCTTGTAACGGTGAATGGAACGAACGTGGCTTCCGGTTTTCTCCAAACAAACGTGCGGTTATTTTTCAAAACCCGGGGGATTCACCCCGCCCCCGACCTACATCTTTAGGGAAGAAAAATACCATTGGGAAAGAGCCCCCGGTTTTTTTGGGGACTCATTTTTGACAATAGACTGACTTGGGTGCCTCACCTTCAGTGTCACACATAGGTTGGTCCCAAAAACAGGAACAAACACCCCAAACACTTTAAAATTATGAACAAACCCCAAAAAAGATCTCATTGGTCATGCATAAAAACTGAAACCACAACTGTCATAAACGAACCTAACTCCTACTCGCAAAAAATTGTTAAAAACACATTCTCAACATCAAAGAAAACAAAAAGCAAAATTTCAACAGTGTTACACAAAAAAGGAACAATAATCAAAAAGCTACAAAAATCCACCCAAAACCTAAATATTTAATGATAAATCACGATTCCTCCGGGAGAAATCCCCACAAATGATGGACCCCTCCCAAAAAAAGTGTATCCCGGGCCCAAATTAGCACAGATAAAGTAAAACATAGATAAACCCCACACACAAACCCCTCTACCTTGCTACTGATCCCTTTCGCTACCATTATTGTGTCGTCTCTGTCACTACTGTTATTAGATGATACTGCTACCACGTTACCTCCATTACTATTACTAACTACAATCGCTACTACTGCTTTGTGACATCTATATCTTTTATTTTTTCCCGTTTTATCATCGCCCACTCCCAAACTACTGAAATTTGTCTATCATCACTACTACTGTTACTATTGTCATCGCTACCACTCCCACTACTACTGGTAATTACTACCACACTACTACTGTTACTGTTTCATCGCTACCACTACTACTGTACTACCATCACTACACTTTTTAATTTTTCTCGCACACTATTTTGTACTACCATCATCTACTGAAATGTTATCATCGCTCCACAAACCACTGTACTACCATCCTATATGTTCTATTGTCATCGTACCACTCCCACAAATACTGGAAATGTACTCCCAATACACTGTTAGTTATCATCGCTACCAAAACTCTGTACTCCCCATCACTACTACTGTTTTTTTTTCAATCGCTACCACTACCAGTACTACCATCACTACTACTGTTACATTGTCATCGCTACCATACCACTACAAATGGTAATTTACTACCACACTATACTTTTTACGTTTATCACGCTACCATACTACTGTACTACCATCACTACTACTTTTAAGGTTATCATCGTACCACTACCACTGTACTACCATCACTACTACTGTTCTATTCATCGCTCCCACTCCCACTACACCGGTAAGACACATCACTACACGTTACTTTATCATCGCAAACCACACTATTTACTACCATACTACTACTTTAAGTTTTCCCCTCATTCGTACCCAACTACTTTATTTTTAACCCACACTACTTTTTACTCCCATAACTCGTTAATGTTATCATCGCTACCCAAAAACCCACTGTACTACCACATATACTGTTACTTTGTCATCGCTCCCACTCCCACTACTAGGGAAAGGTAACCATCACTACTACTGTTAGTTACATCGCTACCACTACTACGTACTACCTCACTACACTGTTAATGTTATCATCGTACCATACTACTTACACCATCACTACTACTGTTATGTTATATCGCACCATACTACTTTTACTACCACCCTACTCTTTTACTTTGTCATCGCTACCACTATACGTACTACCATCATATACTGTTACTGTTATCATGCTACCACTACCACTATACGGTAATTTTACTACCATCACTACTACTGTTACTATTTCATCGCTACACTACCACTACTATGGAAATGTACTCCATCTTTACTAATGTTTGTTATCATCGCAAACACTATTATCTGTACCCACCTACTACTATTGCTTATCATCGCTTTATTTTGTTGTTATTATTTTATTATTATTTTATTTTATTATTATTATTTATTATTATTATCAAATTTTTGTTACTATTTCATTATAATTATATTTTATTATTTTATTTCATTATTTTTGTTATTATTATTATATATTATTATTTTATTTATTTACTACTTTTACTATTTTTTATTTTAATTTTCCACTATCTATCGCATATATTTATTTCTAAAATCGAATATTGCACTCCCCTTTTTCTCGCAAAAAAAAAAATAATTATTGACTTTATTCTTGCCAACTTTTTGCACCTGGCCAGGTTGGAAACAAATTTAATTTTTTCTCTTTTTTTTTTAAATTACTACCATTATCTTTTTTTTTATTTTCCCTTTACCCCCCGCCTTAATTTCCTTTTTTACAAACAAATTTTCCCCCCCAACCCCCCCCCCAAAAAAACCCAAAAAAAAAACCCCATCCCAACCCAAAAAACTTGCCCAAAAAAAAAAAATTTTGGGGATCAAAACCTCAAAAAAAATACCCAACACAAAAAATTTAACTACTTCCAAGGTTTTACACTCAAACATCCCTATAAACTCCAGATCGTACCAAAAAATTTAGAAAGCATTCATCCTTTTTGGAGTGTCTAACTTTTCCCCCAGATACTTTGCATTTTCTGAAACCTGCTCACAAAAGCAAAAAAATCTATTTGATTTTTCAGGATCCACTCCCATATCTCTAAAAAAACCGGGCTCGGAGTGTCTCCATTTTTTTTGTCAGATAAACTAAATTCAGAAAAACAAAAAGTTAACTCTGTTTAAAAAACTAAAATAAATAATTTAAAAAACCCGTATTTTTATTAATTTTTTATTTTCGCATATACAGACCCCAAAAATAACATTTAGCCCTAGACCAATTTTTTGACTATTGAAACATTTTTTGTGAACAAGGAATAATAACAAAATCATTTTTAATTGGGGTTTCAATATAAATTTACCGAACACAAACCCCGCACCAACAAACAATTTCCTTTCAAACATTCAAACTTTAAAATTTTTCCACATATTTCCAGACCTACCCAAATTTTTAGATATGAAAAATTTAACGCCCATCCCTCTTTGACCAAAATATACCAAATTTCTATGAACATTTTTACCAGGAATAATACACTTTCCCCATTTGCCCTCTACCGATTTTCCGAAAAATATCATCCCTTCCCTTAAGAAAAAAACTACATAAAATTTAATTTAGAAACTCAACCCCCGAAAACAAACAACTTTTTTCCCTAAAACTAACAAACTGCTTGGGAACATCTTTTCTCCTCCTTGTCGATTTAAACTTTTAATGCATTTCTTTTAAAAAAAAAAAATTTCCCAAGAATGCTTCCCCAATAAAAAACCAAATTTTTTCCGAAAAAAGATAAAAAAAAAAAAAAAAAATAGAAAAAAAATAAAAAAAAAAAAAAAAAGGATTTAAAAAAAAAAAAGGAAAGAAAAAAAGGAAACCTTTTAAAACACTTAAAAAATCTAAAAAAAAAACCAAAAATTAAAATAATAAAATTTTTACAATTTAAAAAATAACTAAAAGGGAAAGGAAGCCCAACCAAATAAAAATAATCAAAAAAAATTACCCAAAAAAACATTTCCCTTAATAAAAAATACTTAAGAACCCTCAAAATATGGAGGGCTTTCAGAATATCGTATAACTCCAAAATAATCAAAAATTTCCCCAAAATTTCACCACACACTTCTTTGGGAACCCAGACGGGTTCTCTTTTCTTCCCCCAAGAGTTTCTAAATTTCCCAAAGAACAAAAAATAATCCAGAAAATTCCGTCCATTAATTTTAAAAAAAAAATTTAAAAAAAATGCCCAACCAATTTCCCCTTTTTGTTTAATCACTCTTTTAAAAGGAGTATTTCCCCAATGCCTGAAAACGCCCCCGTAATTCCTATCCAAAAAATGCACAAAAGACAACATCGCTACTACAGCCAATATCATTGCTCAAAACTTTCAAAAATCTTGAAACTATAATGAAAAACACATTAACCATTTTCCTTGCATATAAATTTTAATTATCCCGAACATTTGGTTTTCGACAAGGGTTTTTAGCACTTTGATGGTTTCAAAAATTTTCTGAAAAATTACTTTAAATGATTCAATCTCCCCACAAAACATTTTTGTTGATTTTCTAAAGCTTTGATACGGTTAGACACGACATTCTATTTTCTAAAAAATAAAACATTATGGTATCCGTGGGCCCTTCAGACTGGGTTTTAAAGATTTTTCACTAACAGAACCCAGTCTTAAAAAATTTCAAAATCTTTTTCAACACCCCCGACAATAAAAAATGGAGTTCCACAGGGTAGTTTTTTTTAGGCCCCTTCTTTTCTAAATATTAAAAGACCTTCCCCCACATATTCGCTCGCCTTAAAACAATGCTCTTTGCCGACGATGCTACCTTTTCCTTTTTTGGAAATATCTAAAACAATGTTTGAAATGGCAAAACTCTAACCTAAAAATCTTCCTGAATTTATGTTCCAATAGATTAACCCTTTAAACTAGTAAAATTTTTTTCATGTTTTTCATAACGACCAAAACAAGATTCCATTCTGAAAAATTTAAAAATTAATCATAAAAAAAAACCAAAAAACATAAAATTATTGAATGACATTTTGCGAAACCCCATCTTTAAAACCCATATATCCAAACTTTTTTCTGACACTATCTAGGATTGTATCACTTTTATCATTAGAGACCTCATGCCCAAAAAACGTATTTAAAAATTTTACAAAACCCATGTAATACCACATCTCAATACTGTGTCCCTATCTGGTTTTAATACATACCCTACCCAAAACTTCTACCTTTTTTTCGGATACAAAAAAATTTTATAAAATTTTTACAAAAAAGGGTTTTTTGCTCACACCCAAAAACCCTTTTTTTAAAGAAAATAAGTCCTTTTAAAAATTGTTCGCCTTAACAAATTACATATGCACTAACTGTACAAAAGTTGTAAAAGAGGGAACTAACAACCCTGCTACCACACCACAATTACTCCACTCGCATATGTGAAAACCTCCCGTGTACCCCAGATAAATTAACAATTTTTTTAAAATTCATTATCCTACTTTTTGGTCCAAATTATGGAAAAATTTTGTCCCATCTATAAAAAAATTATCCACAAAACGTTTTTTCAAGAATCTTATAAAACCTTATATTATCTGAATCTAATTATACATTGCCCTACTACTATTTTATGCACCCTTACTTGTTCATAGTGTCCTGGTCAATATTTTTTTTTTTTTTCCTCATTTTCCTGAAAATATTTTAAAATTTTTTAACATTTGGTCAGTCCCACTAAAATTTTTTAATTTTTAAGAATTTTGGGGAATTATTAGTACTTGATTTTTTCCTAGATGGGATTTTTTTATTTTTGTAAGAAACCTTTTAATTTCTGCCCAAAAGCTTGTTGCTTCCAAATTTGGGCCCTACTTGCATTTTCAAATAAACAAAAATGCATTTATCATGTAACCCCCCCCTCTTGCAAGTAAAAATAAAGGTTTCAAAGTTTTAAAAGTGTTTCTCAAGACTGCTGTTCCGGACCAGGATCTCTAAAAGTCCTCTCGCACACCAGCGGGGGGGCTATGGGCTACACCCTCTATCTTCACCGCTCATTTATTTTTTCGAAGCTTGAATATGTGTGAGGACTCTCTCCCACCCCCACTCGCTGGGATGCTGGATTGGTACATATGCGGGTTTTCCGCTGGCAACCGGGGCGTTCGGTTTTCTCCCCCCCAAGTCTATTGGGGGGATGCTGGTGTCCTCCCATTAAATCTTCAACCCAGTCCCTCCTGTTAAGTTTTGGGTATCGCCCCCAACGCCTCCCTGACTCAATAGCTTGCCTGCTGTGTCTTGTGATTCGGGATCGAACTTTCCCAGGGGGAAGAAGCTTAAAAAACCCCCCTTTGGTTTCCGTTTACAGCTATTATGGAGACGTACCCTTCCCTGCTTTACGGATCTGCCCGCATAGGCCCTACGACAGTGGGTCCATGGTTTCTCCAAAGAGCCCTTTTGCAAAAGCCTTCCGCTCTCAAAGGGTCTTTACTCCTAGGTTTGAGCGTGCCCAGTTTTTAGCCCCTTTTTTGCACACATCGGGTTCGGTCCCTGCTTTACTGAGGGTTCCAAATCAGACGAAGGATTTTGGATACGGGGTGTTTTCCCCACTTTTAAAAAAGGCGTCACCCTTTCCAAGTGTTTCTCTTTTTTTTTAAACGGCTGAAAAGTCATTTTATATGCTCTCATATTATTTTTACCCTTCCGGATGTTTCTTTTAAAATTTTTAGTGATTCTTTGTATGCTCTTCAATCACTATGAAATTTTAACTGTCCCCATCCCTGTCAATGCATCCGGGAAATGGCTTTATCTGCTCAAGGCGAGGCCGGACGGTCAGTTTTTTTTGGGTAGGGCACATGTAGGGGGTTGCCTAATGAGGAAGCTGACCCTTTGGCAAAAGCTCAGTGAAGCCAGCCTATCACTTTTTGCATGCCGGCTACGGACCCTACGCCGGCAATCCATAGATCAGTTCACAACAGTTGGCAAAACGTTGGTTTACTATAGGGAAAAATTAACTGCGCACCATCCGCCAAAGTATCGGGACTGGAGCTACGCGGTTTCCCGGAAGGGAGACTCCCTTGGCACTTTGCGTATTGGCACACTCTATATACTCATGGGTTCCTCATGGAGGGGGCCCCCCTCCTTACTGTGATGATTGTTTGGCCCCCTAAACTGTGCCATTTTTGGGGGCGATGTCCCAGTTTTGGGGGGACCAGTTGAAATTTTTTTGCCCCGGTGTCGGGGGTCGAGGGTGCTTACCGTCCTCCCCTGGAGGGGAAGAGGTTTTTCTCTCCGGAATGAAGCCCCTACTTTTATTGAGAAGGGGCCTTTCTCAAAATTTTATATGTTTTAATTTTAAAACTTATGATTGTTTTTAATGTACTTTTGTTTTATGATTGTAATTTTCAAATTTTTATTCTATTTTAAATTTTTTTTTTATTTTTATTTTAAACAGGTTTTTTTGAAGAGGCTCATAACCCCGCATTTGGGGCGCCTTAAAACTATAAACAATCATCAAACAACTGTTTGTCTCCGGTACACACTTGCCATCAAAACCCCCAGCATTGATGAACACCTGTACGTGAATAGGGAAAAGATACCCCTCCCTTAATGTACAGGTGGTTTGCAATGCTCGGGGTTTTATCACCCTTTTGCGCCATTTTCCTGGTATGTTTTTTTGATCTAAAAAAGCATTTCTTAACAAGTTGATAGAAGAAGTAAAAATCTAAAAAGCAAAGTAAAGTTGAAATATTTCAAAATACTTTTGAAAATGTGTGACTTGTAAAAAACAGTTTTTACATTTGTAGTCAGTAAAAGGAAAAAAAAAACCCTGGGGGTTTTAGTATTTACTGTATATTAATTTGCGGTCGACACATGACTCTTTGTCTGGCGAAAAAGGATTTGTTTCAAGATTTTCTGCTGGTAGATTTTGGGGGCATGCTTCTTGGTATGTATATAGCATAGTAATAGTATTAAACTTAAACTAAACAAACAATCAATCTCCCCAAAACATCCTCTATACAAACTTAATAACATTATTTTACTCATATCTTTTTAAGTCTCAGAGAGTAATCCTCATATGGGTTTTAATAGTTGGTGAATGATTATAGTGCATTAAAATGTTTCCTTTTCAGGAGACGGTGGTTTTCCCCAATGCCCTTTTTATTGGGGCCCTAACGCCAGAAAAACTTTGAGCATCGCTTCAATAAAGGGGACACCAGCACAAGGGCGTGATTGAGCAAGCATTTGGGTGCTGAAATCCGTTTCCGGGAGTATTTTTAGGTGGTTTACCGGGCCCGGTAGGGCCAGTAAACTTTAAGTTTAAAAAACTTAAAAATAAGGAAAGGGCAAGAGGCCTCATTTGGGAGTTCCGTTACTTTTAAAACTACCTACCTCCCCCTTTCATCCCCGTCCGAAATATCTAGCCTTTCCCATTAAACTCCCTATTGACGCCATAGGTCCCCCGTCCGCTGCCGCCAAACCGCCGTGGTCCGTACTGTTTACCTGACAACTGAGTCCATTCCAATCATTTACCACCCTATTTGTGAACAAGTTTTTCCTTAAGCATCCGTCCAATATAAATAATATTGCATCGGCAATACCAAGATTACTGATCTTATTTTTGTCAATGAAGCAGTAATCTTTGCTGAGTCGCTGGAGGTCCTGGTGATGGCTCTCGAGGCTCTGCACGAGGAGACAAAGCCTTTGGGACTTGAGGTCTCCTGGCTGTTTGAGCAAGGTCCAAGTGTTTGAAGGCTTAGTAGATGAAACAGTACAGTCTGTTCAAGCGTGCGGCGAGGACATTGAGATCTCGGAAAATTTTACATACCTTGGTAGCGCAGTCCAGAATGACGGCGGGTCACGTCAAGAAATCTTACGGCGGATTGGCATAGCCCACAGTGTTATGGACTCGGCGAGGCGAGGCGACGCGCCCTCTGGCGTATGCCCACAATTGAAAAAGATTATTTAAATAGTTAATATATGATAAGAATGTTTAGGAAATATATATATTTCTTAATTATCACTATATTTTTATTACAGATGTCTTCACAAATCAGGGGGTGCTCTGCAATATACACCGGTGAAATATGCAAGAATAATGATCGGCTGCATATTTCTCCACAACCGGTGTGTGTTACGAGGAATCCCACTTCCCCAGGAACAGGTACTGATTTTCTAATCATTTGCATAATAAATCTTTGTACAATATAGTTTATATTTTACATGGATTTTACATGAATTTGTGAATTTCAATCAATGCATTTATATTATCATAGTTTAGGTTGATAAATTGATTTCTGATGTTTGCAAATTTGTAATCAGGCAGTCAACTACAGTAGACTTGTATAAATATTTATAATATTGTTCACTATTACATTTCTTATTTCTTTTACTATTATCACTTTCACATTTCAGCAAGAAGCCGAGGATAATGAGGACATTGGTGATGTATATGTTCCTGTGGATGCTGATCTCGAGAGTGGCAAGATTGTGCGGGAAGAGTTGAGGCGGACATATTTCCCATAAGAACATAAGAAAATAAGGAAGCTACAAGAGGCTGAGAGACCTACACGAGGTAGTTCCTGTTACTTAACACTACCTACATCCACCTTTCATCCCCATCCATAAAATGATCTAGCGTCCTTTTAATGAAAGCTCCCTAATGACTCCGCACTAACTACCTGTCTACTGAGTCCATTTCAATCATTTACCACCCTATTTGTGAATTTTCTTTTTTCTTTTTTCTTTTCTTTTCACATCTACGCTTTACCAGTATGAATCCGTTACTTCTTGTTCTACCCTGGTTACTAGCCGTAAGAACTTTTCCTACCTCTCCTTTATTGTATCCCTTTATCCACTTAAAAACTTCTATCAGCTCGCCCCTTACTCGGCGTCTCTCAAGTGAGTGTAACTTTAATAGCTTCACTCTCTTCTCATAACTAAAGTTACGCATTCCTTGTATCATTTTGGTCATCCTTCTCTGCACTGATTCTAACAAGGCTATATCCATCCTGTAATACGGAGAAAAAAACTGAACCGCATAATCTAGGCCTCTTGTAGCTTCTGTATTTACTTAAGTTCTTACCTTCACTTCCAGATCTTTCTCACCTTCTGATCTTTTCAGTGACACATTGAGTATGGTGTATCTATTACCAAGATTTTTTCTACCAACATAAATTACGCTAAACTTATCGATATTAAATTCCATCTGCCACCAGACTATAAACTCTTTTAATTTATCGAAGTCTCCCTGCAATATTTGATGCAATTTGCATTTGTTGCAATATTTGAATCAATGATGTTTACATCAGACTGTGATCTAATAATCCTACCTCCCGTAGTATCATCAGCAAACTTGCTGATATCACTGCTATCTATCCCACTATCTAAATCGTTGGTGTAAATAAAAAATATTAATGGACCCAAAACAGATCCTTGTGAAACCTAACTTGTTCTCGTAAGCACCATCTTTCTCTCTCTCTCTCTAATATAGATTATAAGAAACAGTCTGGCTTTCTTAAGATATCAATATGTAGTATCAACATGTTTGTCTGCTGAAGCAGAAAATGAGGGTAGAGTATTCAGTGTTAGCTTAAAATTCTAGAAACCATTTCATGTATTTTCATAGGATAAATTACTGGTATAGTGGTTTTTGGCTGACAAATGATATTACTAGAGCAATTTAATTTTGTCAAACTTTGCTACAAATAAATATAGACCAAATGATAGAGAGGAGGAGAGAATATCATGTTTGAAATGTTGATTGACCTTTTGACCTCAGGAATGGTATAGGAAAAAAACTTGCAAAAAGAACTACTTCTATGTGACAGGGATTGGATGGAAAGATAATTAGAAATTACAATAAATAAATATATTTATATATTCCTTTCACTGGAACTCTTCCTAGTATTTCTATTTTTCCCATTTCCTACGACAATTTTTTTCTCCAAAAGACGAGTTACGCCAGTATAAGGAGAGGAGGAGAAGTACATATAAGGAGCAGTGGCGTACCGAAGTGGGAGGCCTGCGGCCATGCCCCCCCCCCCCCACCCCCTTCTGCAAAGTATAAATAACTATAAATAAATATATTTATTGTAAATATATAAATATATTCATTGTAAATATATAAATATATTCATTGTAAATATATAAATATATTCATTGTAAATATATAAATATATTTAATGTAAATATATAAATATATTTAATGTAAATATATAAATATATTTAATGTAAATATATAAATATATTTAATGTAAATATATAAATATATTTAATGTAAATATATAAATATATTTAATGTAAATATATAAATATATTTAATGTAAATATATAAATATATTTAATGTAAATATATAAATATATTTAATGTAAATATATAAATATATTTAATGTAAATATATAAATATATTTAATGTAAATATATAAATATAATTAATGTAAATATATAAATATTATATATATATTATATATATATATATATATATATATATATATATATATATATATATATATTATATATATATATATATATATATATATATATATATATATATAAAATATATATATATATATATGTATATATATATATATATATATATATATATATATATGTATATATATATATATATATATGTATATATATATATATGATATTCTTAAGTTGATACATGTTGATTTTTCATTGGGGTTTCCATGGGGTCTTGCTTGGGTCCTTCATTTGCCAATGCCTTTCTATGTCATCATGAACAAATCTGGCTGTCTGACTGTCCTACCTCTTTTAAACCCTTTTATTATAAACGTTACGTTGATGACACTTTTTTACTTTTTAAGAATACCGAACATATTCCCTTATTTCCAAATTACCTTAACTCTAAACACCCAAATATTAAGTTCACATATGAAGTTGAAAACCAATTATCACTACCATTTATAGATATCTTAGTTACCCGTAAAGATAATTATTTTACCACCTCAGTCTACATAAAACCTACCTTCACAGGAACCCAGTATCTATCATTCATCCCTAACCTTTTTAAAATCAATACTATTAAGACCTTACTACACAGATGTTATAGTTGCTCTTCCAATTGGTTTGCCTTCGATAATGAAATTAAATTCCTTACTAATTTTTTCCAAAATAATTGCTATCCCCTTAAATTAATAGAAAATACTATTTCTAGTTACTTAGATGAAAAGTTCAAACCGTAAGTCAAT
>JACEEZ010015966.1:0-32500 GCA_016584305.1 Chionoecetes opilio
CGGGACATATCCAAAGCTGGACAATGGTGCGGCCAAAATACCCTTTTTGATGAAAAATCTGGGTAATTCTGCGACATTTGCAAACGCCAAAAAACAGTCGGGAAACCGTAGGGAAGACCGTGGGCCAACTCCTTCAATTGGCCCTTTGGTGGGCCCCGCCACTTCACAACAGTCTTGCCAACAGCCCGGGCGACCATCTGCTTGCTGCGTCAAAAAACTGTCTGCGACTGTGGGCCCAACGGGGGCAGAGTCGGGGTTTGTCGAAAACATGGCGCCAATGAAAAAAAAAACGTTAAAAAACTCTTTTTAGATAGTGCGGCAGTCGCCGACAGGAAATAGTTGGACGAAGCCCCAAAAGCAGGTCACCGCCCCGGCAATATACTGCCGACACCAAAAACCCCAAAAGAATTTCCCCCCATTCTGGAGCGTGGGGGGCCGACTTCAAATTTAAAGGGTCGCTGGTTTTTTGTCGTTGCTCAGAGTCGGCACAGCGGTGAACAGGGTTTTTCCTTATGAAATATCTCCCCCCCCCCCCCCCCCTTCTCTCTCTCCTCTCTCTCTCTTTCCCCTCTCTTTCTTCTTCCTCCTCTCCCCTCTCTCTCCTCTCCCCTTCTCTCTCTCTCCTCTTCTCTCTCTCTCATCCCATTCTTTTCCTTTCCCTCTTTTTTGGGTTTTCCTTTTACGTATATTCCCTTTTTATTTTCCCTCCCACGATCTCCACCCTTCCCATTACTTCCTGTTCCCTTTTTTCCCCCCCTTTCTTCCTCCATTTTTGGTCCCATTCTCCCCTCCCCACAAGGTGTGTCTGCTGGAAAAAAAAACCTGTTTGAACCCTATAAAGTATCGACAGAAAAAATTTTTTTTGCCAGGCAAATTTTTCGGGGGTTTCAAGGGAAAATTTGAAATTTTTCCATTCATAATTATGTACCTTGTATATGTTAAGGGCAACGTCTGCGAAGTTTGCGAGTGACGTTTAAATGTTTGCGGTGAATTTTTCTATTTATCTGTTTTTGGCTCAATACATTTGTTGTCTTGTGGTTTTTTTTTTGTCGATTTTTTTCTTTAATGTTTCATACCGCAAAGCCGCCTCGGGCGGTTTTTTGGCTAGCTCTGGGGGGGGAGTGGGGGGCCCTTTGGCCCACCCTGTTTTTTGGTGGGCCTTCGGCCCCCCCAAAAACACGGATTTCCCAGATACCCCCTTCTAACTTTCCTGAAATATGGATGTAGAAATGATGTATTCCCCCCCCATTACTCCCCCATACCATAAACCCCCCACCCTTCATCACCCATTACCCACCCCCCCCACCCTTCCCCAAACCCATGCCCATCACCACCCCACCATTCATCACCCTTCCCCATCACCCCCACCTTTCCCCCCCACCCCCAACCACCCCCCCCCACCCTTTCCTCCCCCATCCCCCAACCCCCATTACCCATCCCCCCCCTTTCACTCACCCTTTCCCCATCCCCTACAAAAGGGTTTTTCTAAATTTCTCGAAACCCCCATTTTTTTTCAAAATTCCGCTAAGGGGCGCTAAAAAAAAAAAAAAGGGATCGGATATCTCAAAATTGGGTTAAAACCTTTCCCGGGCAACCCGGTTCCAAAAATGTCCCAATGAGGTGATTGCGCCCGGGGGGGGGAAAACCTTTTCCAGACACACCCACAACACACACAGCAACAGACAGACAACTTTGTTATTTTTACTTTTACCCACCCCCCCCACCTATTCCCCACCCATCACCCATCCCCCCACCCAACTCACCCACCCCCCACACCCATCCTCACCAACCCATTCACTCACCTTTACCATCCCCTACATAAGGGTTTTCCCTCAATTTCCCCCCCCATTTTTTTTTTCACAATTACGCAAATAGGCTGCTAAAAAAAAAAAAAAAAGGGATCGGTTTTCCATAATTGGGCTTAAAACTTCCCCTGGTCACCCGGGGTTAAAAAAAGGCCCATATGAGGGATTGCCCCACGGGGGGCGAACCCTTACAGACACACACACACACAACACACAACACAACACACACAACACACACCACACACAAAACCCCCACACACTTTCGCTTAATTTACCATTACCCATCACCCCCACTATTCCCTCACCCATCCCCCATCCCCCCCAACCCATAAACCCCCCCACATTCCTCACCCATCCCCCCACCCCTTACCCATCCCCCCACCCTTTCACTCCCATTACCCATCCCCTTTACATCAAGGTTCTCAATTGAGAAAACTGCAACTCCAAAATGCCGGGGTCGCTGGTAGTTTAACTCACAATTGGTAAAATTTTGGTCAACTTGAAAGAAAAATATGGGTTTTTCCCACTGTACTTAAAACAAAAAGTATAATTTAAAACATTTTTTCATATGTATTTGTATAGAAGCTGATTCTGTAAAACTTTGTTATAACCAAAAACCAAGTAGGTTTTAAATTGGGAGGCGAGGGAAGCTACTCTATATTATATAGCAAACGAATATTTTGAAGCTATCTATACCCCAGGCAGTCATATTTCCTGTTATTATTTTGGTATCAAACAATAAAAGCCCAGAATGCATGAGTCGCGCGTGAAGTGGCAATGTTTGATTCAATCTCCCGCCACAATCTCCCCGCCCCCCACTCCCCCGCGGCACGTCGCCCCCAATATAACCCACATTGTGCGCAACAAGCCGATTTCGCATTCTTTTTTCTCGTTTTTTTAAGGGTTTCAATTGTATTTTACAAGCGTTTGCCAGAGCAGCAGTACTGTCTTAGAAAACGGGGACATCGCCCAAAATTTTACATGCCACAAAATCTGTAAAAAATCATTAAGCTTGCTACTCGAGGCGAGTAATTTTTCATTAAATTTCTATTTTAGAAAGTTCCATCGTAAAGATGTCATCCCAAAAAATTGTGAACAACAGAAGAACTATATTTTTTGGTACAGAGCGGTGCATCAATATTTGCGAAATTAATTATAAAAATTTAGTGCGGAGCCAAAAAACAGAGACCAACCTTTGAGTTAAAACTGCAGCGACCTGGCATTTCTCGAGTTTCGTTCTTCCCAAAATTTGCAACCACTTTTTTTTTTACAATTATCGCTAAAAGCGCTAAAAAAAAAAAAATAGGGGGGATCGGGCATTCAAATTGTGTTAAAACCTTTAGTGGGGGGAGCTTAGGTGTAGATGGGGACATGCCGGATAAAAGCACAAAATTTTTTCACGCAATTTTAGGGGCCCAGCTAGATTCTATAAAAGGCGCCAAGCGGTAGGACCCCCTCTTTTTGAAATTTTTTTTTTTAAAATTTTTGGGGAATTTTTTTTTTTTTTTTTTTTGGGAAAAAAAAGGTTTTTATGCAGAAATGAGAAATATGTCTTTTCCCATATTTTTTTGTAATTGTTTTAAACGAACATCTAGAAGTATTTTAAACAAAATTTTAAAATTAGGTGTCTCGGGTGCTTTTCCTCAGCATCTAAGTTTAATTTTTGAACCGGCGCCAAAGTAGCGAAAAAAATCGGCGCGAAAAAAGTCAGACCTCATGGTACCTTGGGAAGAAACACAAAACTCTCAGAAGGAACCCCCCCCGTTTTGGAGCAAGAATACTCGACGGGTTTCTGTGGGTACGCTTCCCCTTTACAATGTTACCAAATTCAAGATACGCTAGAGGCTTTACCCCCCCAATCCGAAGCTTTTTGAATCCTGCAGGAGTCAGTGGTCTGGGGCAGTACATTGCCAGCAGATCGGAGTCAAATAGAGAGAAAAGGGGGGAAAAGGGTACGAAAAAAGGGCGGTGGGCCAAAGAAAGGGGCCCCCAATGGGCCCCACTCCTCCGGGGTCCACAAACAAGGGGGAGCTTTTTCCCGTTCCTTTTAGACAAGTCGGCTCCCTGATGGCCGACGGAAAGGGGGTCTTTTATAAAAAACAGGCACAAATGTAATCAGCAGAGGTTCAGACCACTCCATGCCACGATGTGACCACGAAGAGGCCGATACAAGGATTGTTGTTCACCTGAAAGATGCGCTGGACAAGGGATGCACCAACTGTTTGGTACGCACTGTCGACACAGACGTCGTTGCCATACTGATAGGAAAGTACCATTCCCTGACCAGCCAGCATCAGATGGCAGCCATCTGGGTAGCATTTGGAACTGGAAAGAACTTCATGTACCTGGATATCAATGCCATATGCCATGCTCTGGGAAAAGATAGGTCAACGGCATTGCTATGTTCCACAGTTCACGGGCTGCGACACAACTTCCGCTTTCTTCGGCAAAGGGAAGAAATCAGCATGGGAGGCTTGGAATGCCTACGTGGAGGTGACGGAGGCTTCAACAACTTCATGAATCACCCTTACATGACTGTGACAGTGAACTGCAAGCAATTCCAGTTGCTCGAGCGCTTCACCGTGATATCTACAATAAGACGAGCAACTTGGACTCTGTGAACGAGGCACGTAGGAACTCTTCTCACAGAAGAACAGGCCAATGGAAAAGATTCCCCCAACGCAAGAAGCCCTTCTGCAGCACACACTGCGCGCAGTCTACCAAGCTGGAATCTGGGCAACCAGTGATCAATGTGAGCAGAAGCCTCCAACCCCAGAGGGCTTTGGATGGACTCTAGAGAGTGCAACGAAGACCTGGCGTCCTGTGTGGTCCAACCTGCCTGTAGCATCTCAGGCCTGCAGCGAACTGGTCAAGTGTGGCTGCAAAAGCGCCACGTGCGGAGGACGATGCTCATGCAAGAAGGCGCAGTGGAAGTGCACCGAACTATGCAGCTGCCAATGTGAATAGCTTAGCCGAAAGTAATTTTGCACCATGTTGGGTGAATATACGCACGGTCTGAAAGAGTATCCATTTTTCTTGATTTTCGTATGTGTTAAGGGCAGGCTCCGAATTAATTAGACTACGCGATTCACTATGTTAACCGCTACTCGACCACGCGATTACGAAATAAAAATGATAACGAAAATTGTGTTTATGAATACCCGGGTGACCTACGTTTAATTAGAACGTTTAAAAAAAATTGAGGAAATGCACCCAAGACACCTAATTTTCAAATATTGTTTTAAAATACTTCTAGATGTTCGATTTTAAAAACAATTACACCAAAATGATCGGAAAAGACTATATTTCTCATTTCTGCAATAAAAAACATTTTTTCCCAAAACTAAAAAACAAAAATTCCCAAAAATTTCAATTTTTTTTTTCTCACAAGATAATGAAACATTTCAAATAAGAGTGGTCCTACCGCTTGGCGCCGGTTATGAAACTAGCGGGGAGACCCTGAAGATTGCCGTGATAACATTTTTGTGCTTTTATCCTGGCATGTCCCCATCCATTTGAAATTCGGTGCTAAGCTGCCCTACTACTTTCCCCCGGTCCACCCGTCCGAATGTCGTCATGAAGGTGATTGCGCCACGGGGGCGACCTGCTACCAGACACCCATTTCACACACACACGTCACACACACACACACACACACACACACACACACACACACACACACACCCACACAACACACACACCACACAGCACACACCACGACAGACAGACAGAGCCACTTTCGCTTATATTATATAAATTACCCATGATTATTACCCCCCGCCTATTCCTCACACATCACCCATCACACCCAACCCCTCACCCCCCACCCCATTCACTTCACCATCACCCCACCCCATTACCCATCGCCCCACATCTTCACTCACGCCATTACCTCCTCACCCTAACACAAGGTTTTCCTCAATTCTCGCAACCCACTTTTTGTTCCACAATTAATCGCTAATAGGCTGTAAAAAAGAAGAGAAAAGTGATCGAATCATCTCCTAAATTGGGCTTAAACCTTCCCACCTGGTCAACCGGTTCCAAAACTGTGCCCATATTGAGGTGATTGCGGCGGCCCAGGGGGCGGAACCTTACCACACACACACACACACACACCACACACAGAACACCCACACACACGACACCACACACACACACAACACACACAGACAGACAGACAGACACACCTTTCGCTTATATTATTATAGATTACTTTTGGTTCCTTTCTTCTCTCATCATTACAAACTCGATTGTTTTTCTTCATTTGTGCGTGCGAGCGTATGTGCGTACCCCTGATTACATCCTTGTCTGGTGAAAAATTCCCATATTTATCCCGTTGCTTTCGCGCTCAATTTCACTATCTTTCTGTATTATTGAAGGACAAACCTTGTGCAGCTTATATCACTCGTGTCATATAACAATATATATATATATAAATATATATATATATATGGATATATATATATCTATATATATAGTATTATATAGTACTATATAGCTATATATATCTATATGTAATATATATATATATTGTATATAACTGTTTGTAAAAAAAAAAAAAAAATATATCTATATATTTTCTTTACCATATAACTAGTATTGACATATTATAAGCTTTAAACGGAACCTATCGTTGTGAGTATGTACAAAGCGATGTTAAGTCTTACATATGGCTCTCGTTCCCTGAAGTTCAACCTGAGAAGAAGCCCATCTGTGGGCGCCCCTGCTCGTACGCAGCCAGACTCCAGTTATCGCTCGTCTGGGGGTAGCGGACCCTGACAGTGTGCTAGCAGTCCCCCCCCCAGATCCACGTCATGTTTGGTTAAGTACCACGAGGAAGTTACTGAAATTACCTGGGATAACTACAAACTACATCAAGCTGCTCATCGCGGGTGGCCACACGCTCTCACGAGGGAGACAGCAGCCAAATGACTTGACTTATTCACAGTGAAAGGTTTTTTTCAGCAATTTTTTACGCTTCTCACGGTAGTACAGATAAGTCCTAAGAATTCCAAGCTTCCAAGTATTTCATGTAGGACCTGATTCGGAGCCGATCTGAGACGTGTGTGAAGCCTAGCTATTTTTTTTCATTAGAAGTCCCATAGGCTAAATATTAGTTCAGCTTTTTACCTCCGCCCGATGTTGAGTGGTTTATGTTTTCCACCCCGGGATCCTGTCTGACTGTCTGTCTGTTTTGTTAGTGTACGGATTTCTCGGAAAGTTTACGAATAGATTGGACCAAACTCGGTATGACCGTCTATTTGGTATGAGGAAGACTGATTTAATTTTGGATTAAATCTATTTACAACTGTTGCCTATGGCAACCAATGGATGAAATATTCGGCCGGAGGTATGCGCTCATACTGAAGTTCCTATTTATAGATATATAGTTATATATATATATATATATATATGTATATAGATATATATATATATATATATATATATATAATATATATATTATATACAGGTATATTTATATATATTGATGGATATTCGGGCGGAAGGTGCGCTCTACTGGTGCCCCCCCCCCCCCTGTTTCATTAATTGTGGATCCGTACAACGGCGAGTCGTAGTGCTGATATTTCAAAGATTACCTTAAGTGGATCCTATTAAACACACCCCCACACACACACCTCACACGCAGACACGCACACTGCACACCACACACACAGAGACAGCACACACACACACACACACATACATTGTTGGCTTCAGGCCAACACTAAACACTAAGGATGAATGATAAAATATTTGATCTGGAACGTACGGGGCCAACGACGGTGCTCAGACCCTGTAAAATACAACTAAGGCAATACACTGATGAATACACACACCGCACGCACGCTCACACACACCACCACACACACACAACACACACACACAACACACCACACACACACACCACACTAGAGTCCCGGTGGGATGATGGAGTATCAGAGCTGAGTTGCACCTCCACGGCAGCAATCATCTGTTCAAGTGATATCACCATCTGGTTCTCTGTACGAGCGAGGCGCCGGGCCGGCCAGATAACACCTAGGCAGCCGAGGCACGAAGTCCGAACGCCAATCAGTCACCTAGTTTCCTCAGATAACCATCCTAATTTGCAAATGTTTTAATTCGCAGGTGAAGGTGGCATTTATTTTTTTTCCGTTATTTCCGTGTCGCTGTGTGGTGTGTGAGTGATGAGGAGTGAGGTGAGGTGAGGTGAGGTGAGGTGATGTGGAGGTGAGGTGCGGTGAGGTGAGGTGAGGTGAGGTGGGTAGGGAGGAAGTGAGTACAACTGTTAGTTATTTCAGAGAGGAGAAGAGATGAGAGAAGAGAGAGAGAGAGAGAGAGAGAGAGAGGGAGAGAGAAGATAAGTAAGATTTTTTTCATCCTATCGAGACACTTCCAAGTACCAACTACAAGGTTATTGACTAATACAAAGCGCCACCACGTCAGCACGAACTAGGGCGTCTCCGAACCGCTGACCGAATGCGCAGTGAACTCTGCACATTGCGAGCCCACGTCTCTACCAACCTTGACCCCTGACGGTAAGAGGAGAGAGAGAGAGAGACGTACCTACTGTACATATTTGTGATTACATGTCCCGTTTTTGTATGTAATAGTATATTCCTGAGGATACTGGGTTTTTGTATATACAATGTCAGTATATTTGTGAGTAGTACTTTGACATTAATTCACATTCGGTCTTTATAAAGAACCTTTATACACGTAAGTTCCATAATGTGTGCGAATTCCGGTGTGCGCGAAACTTTTTAATTTTTCGCAGGTGAGCATTCTCAAGGTTGGAACGGAGGCGTGACCAGGCCCCAACCTTCCCATCAATAATGTGTTCGAGGGAAGGAGATAGAGAGGAGGGAGAGGTGCTTATAGTACACCTCACCTGACTTTATATTTATGGTGAGGATAGAGCTGATGCGGGTCGGTCGGTTAGGAGAGGATAGCAGAGTTGGTCCCCTTGGGTGAGTCAGTTTCATGTGCTCCTCGGGTCAGGGGTTGCCCAGTTTTAGGTGGCTGAAACGGAAAGGCAACGGGAGAGTCGGCTTGTTTTGTCTTATATTTATGTCCTGCCAATCTCTATTGTGAGGTATGCACACTTGTTCCTCATTAGTCGTTTGACGCACTCTCAGCTCTCCTCTAGGACGCGATGCGCTATGTCCATGATGGCGATTGTTGAACAAATAATGAAATCATTACCTTTAAAAAGGTCAACACTCTGGAACTGATCTCCATTTCCATAAGAACACGCTTACCACTTACATCATCTTCGGTATCTGCTGGCAACGTTGATAGGCAGTCGATGTGTTGGAAAAAGAAAGACTATTGTATAGTTTATCAGCATCATCGAGTCATTTTGAGTCACTACAGAGGATGGGCAAGACTGCGGATGGGTCGTTTAATTGGTGGTCCCTCACTCTGAGATCAGTCCCTGGCGAGCCACATACTAGGAACTATCGCGGCTGCCAAGACTTCGCTCCTTGTCTCCTGCCGATAATGAAACACACGCGGATCTTGAAAAATCGGAAGTCAAACCAGCGCGAGACTAATGGGAGGATTACTAACTATTATTAGCATTATTAGCTTATTGGGGCGATTAATGAGCGAGGCCTGAGCGTGCACGCTAATAGGTTCCTAACGTGACCTCATTGCTCTTCACGCGTTTTGATAGGAATATAAATTATAATTTTGTCCATGACTGGTTTATTTTGGCTCAGATTGTACTATTTTCAGTTTGTTTTGTTACGTGAATTGGTACTGCGGGAACATTTTAATTTTCCTTGTGCGCTGATATACGTAAGAAAAAATCCTTAAGTACTCGTCCCAGACTAATTTCAGCAATCCTGATTTAATGCAGTCCAAAATATAGCTATCGAGTATTCAACATATGTTGTCACTTTTTTGCATCGATCCAACCCGATTTTTATTAGCCGCAATCGAAATATGTAATTCCCACCTTCCAACGCTCCTACGACTTGCGACGACGCACCAACGGCTCGGTGACGTCAACTGATGTGGCCTCCCAACCCCTCCAGGGTAATACAAATACGGCTTAAAATTATAAATAAGTATAGTACTTGAAGGTTGTAGTGTTTCTGATATTTTTTTTTTTGCGATATGGCATAGTCGCTTGCATCCTTTATTGAGGTGAGCCAAGAAAGCTGGCCCTTCCAGAGCGTTTAATCACCCGTTCCCGACCTTCGGCCACGATAAATGGTGTGGAGAAGTGTGTGCTGCCGGGGGAGTGCGGGTGTAGCGGTCTGGGAGGCTTGGTCAAAGACGGTAATACTGAAAGAAAGACTGGAACGCTTCAAAATAAGGTGTAGTAAAGGCTAACTGTTACTCTTATTTCTTTCGTCCACTAGATGAGGGCGTTAGCGTCAATTGAGCTATGACTATCTAAAGACACGAATGTGTTGCGTGTTGTACATCAGATATTGTATATTAAGGAACATGTTTACTACATTGCCTGGGAAATCAGCATATCGGATGAAGTCGTTGATGTTTCCAACACCATTAAAGGAACCAAAACAGTCATTTGGAACTTCTTAATTTACGTAAACAAATAGGACCACAAAATCAGTGGATCGTTTTCAGATATTTCAAAATAGCACCAGGATATATTGTGGGCGAAATTAAAAGAAAGATTCACGTATTAACACTTCAGTGGTGCCCGTTGCAAAATCAGTATCAGTACCTTCTGTGTCAATCATCATCTAGCATGGTTGTCTACAATTTTACATCTTTGAACCACTCGGACGTCCTCGTCCAAGATGCGTCGGCTCTTTGAGCTATCGTGTGGTGCAAGAACTTGTATGCTCCACTCCTCCCCGAAATATTACTGCTACTAAATAACCGCTTCCCTGGACCACGACACTACACTACGGTTGTACTTGTGTGGCATATATTAATATTATATGACAACAATTCCACTTAATATATCTAATTTTTCCTGAATAATAGAATAAAAGGCTACAACATCTGGAACCACTGCGTATTTTTTCGTCCACCCATAGCTGGCGCTCTAAACCAAGAATCGAGTGCTATCTGGCATCGTTCTGGCTACACTTATTTGTTATGTTGGATAGTAATATTTCCCGTCTTCTTTAGTATACTGTCTTTGGTTTGGTTCCGAAGGTTGTGTTTTCGGATGCCAATGTAGCGCGCAAGAGAGGTACTGATTCTTTTCATTTCATCCCGCCGCGCGAGAGGGCAACGCTTTCTCCCGGCTCCTGCTCACCCCAGCCGACCCCACGGCCGGAGATTTCCGTGGCGGATTAATTCGGGGACGTAGGATACTCTGGTTGGATTAACCCTATCTTGCATCATTTATAAATTTTTTTCTCATCTTCACTGTCTTTCTTATATATTATCTTTTTGCGTCTTATTACCCAGTATGTGATATATATATATAAGCACACCAACTCGAGTGAGAGACGAATCTTCTGTTAAATCAGAAGCGTAGCTTTGCTTGTTACTCCAATCACTTGAAGGGCGAGACCACAGCTACGCAGCGGCCCTCTCTCAAATGCCTGTTGTTCCTTCGTCAGGTGGCGATATCCACAGTCCCCTCCACAATATCGGTGTATGCATCTCACCATTAGCGCGACATTGATTTGTTTCTCCGTCAGTAAGCCCTAGCTTGCCATTCTCGTCAAGAGGCAAGCTCGCTATCTCGCCATGTAGCGACATCATTGTGTTCTCTTCTTTATACATTATTTCTCAGAACTCTGCACTGTCTTTTTTACGTATATCTTTTGCGTCTCGTTACACGTATGTGTATTAATATAGCGCACTCGAATGAGATACAATTAATCGTACGTAAATCCTATAGTTGTAATAAAGTAGCGTAGCCTTGCTGTTACAATTGGCCTTCCTTGTCTACCTATTACATGTAGCTCTATAGGTGGCAGGGCATGAACAGGTTTTGGCTTTCGGTTTTTCCCCTTACTGAATGAAGTTTTAATTTCAGTGATTGCATTTTGTTAATATTTGCTTCCTCTAGCTGAGGAATCTTCGATTGAGTGCGTGTTATCGGGTGTAGAGCTGTATTTCAAGAGCCTACTTTTAGCCTATATTTAACTTGGCTTATGCTAGAGATGTTTGAGGTGTTAACATTCTCACACAAAATGCACCATGCATATATGTGAGCACTAGTTGGTGGGAGTAAAAAAATCTGCTCTAGCTGACTCTTGTCACTTTAAATTTAGGCTAACTACGTTAGCCGTCCATATAGTGGCCCTATAGTGAACTCCTGGAACTGTTGAGTACATGTAGGTTTTATGCTTGTAAATGTATTACACAGCTAAGGATGCAGAAACCTGCTGGATGCTAATTTGCATAATTGACCCTAATTGCATATTTCGTATTTATCTTCCTTATTAAGCCGCCTATAAATTGTTCAGAAACGGACGCATAGGAGAGTGATATGTTCCAGTGAATTAAGTAATACATTACTTGATATATATAGCACACTCGATGAGCCGGAATCTTCTTGTGTATTGTATTTGATGCATGATGGCTAGAGCTCTCCCACGAGAGAGATGTCAAGATATGAAATGAAGTAAGATGAGTAGACGAATGAGTGTGGATAGACGATGTAGTAGCTCCTGTGGTAATGGCTGAGTGGAGGAATGAACAGTCGTGTGTCTGAAAGTTTAAAAAATAATTCTGGAGGGCGCGCATTATAGGAGAGATAATGGAGGCAAGAGTCCCTTATTGTGAGGAACCGGCCTGACTATGGTTCTGCAGAGGTAGGGGGAATGGAACCCATTGATTTGAGTAAATGAGACTATAAAGATATATATAAGTTTCCATGCTGATTTAATACAGGTATCTCTATAAAGAGGTACCGCCATTCTAAGCCTATGTTAAAACGCTACTGGCGCCATCTTGGTGCCAAGGCCTCCTCGTTCACACCAAAGACCCGGGAAGTTCTCAGGCATTTAACCCCGCATATATTCATGTTTATACATATATAAAGGATAGACTGTGTATCTTCGATGTTTGTTTCTATAAGATTATCACATAAAACATAGTAAAACCCGTTTTAATAAAGGTCATTATAGACACTCTGAAGAAAATATGATTCACTTAAACTCGTCGTCATGTCTGCTTTGTGTGACAGCTTATAAAGATGGGCGATATCAATACACAGAGATTTAATTACTTTCCATTGACATATTCGTTTTCTGATACACAATAATACCGGGGCCACCGATATGATAGGCCTGGTGGATCGCCCGTCGTCACCATAGGATCTACCCGCCACGGCTTCCCTGTACAAAGTTTTACCTACTATATAATGTTTATCAGTATAAAAATATACTGTTATCTCGGAAATGTTTGTTTCTATAATATTTATCAATAAAAACCGTAAAACACCAAAGAAAATGCCATTCTGCAGACTTCAGAATATGCATTAACTTAAACTCTCAGCCATTTATATTTTGGCTCGCAAACATTTTACATGGAAATGTCAATAGAAGCGGGTTTATTAGCTTCCATTGAGATTTCTTTAGTGATAAATGAATTAGCGGCGTGGACTAATATAAAAAGATCATGAAATCGGGTAATATCCTACCTAATATATGTTTATCAGTATAAAATATATACTGTTATCTTTTAGAAATGTTTGTTATAATTTTATCAAAATAAAAACCGCAAAACACACTAAAGAAATGATTGCCCTATTAGACTTTCAGAAATAGGCATGCCTTAACTTTTCGCCTTTAATGTTTTGTGAAAAAACTTTTTACATGGAGAATATCAATAGAAAAGTTCGAGATTTAATTAGCTTTCCATTGGTAATATTTCCCTTTTTCTGATAATGAATTAGAAACGCTGCATAAATTACGTTAACCTAATAAATACATCTGAATCGGGTAATTTACCCGATTTTCCTGAATGTTTTTATTTAGTTACCACCATTACGCAGTCCCATTTTTTTTTCTTCTAACATTTTCAATCTCTATGCTGTAGTATTTCGTTTTTGTTTATTACTATCCCATATTTTTGTTTTTACTTACCTTCGCGGCCTTCTCTCGCATTTTTCTGTCCGTGCCTGCCCCTGTTCCAAGCTTCTCACTTTCTACTTTTCTCTATAGTGTGTGCCCTAGAATGGCATCACATGTTGGTGTGACTAGGGGTAGCTGACCACGTTTATCAAGTCCTCGACTTCCTCTTTGCTACTATTACCAACTTCTCGCCAATCAATCAACCACTTGAACATGATTAAGAGCACCAATTGTTGCCCAAATCCAAGTATATAAACACTTCACCACCCCGTTATTACGCCACCCCTCACCACCAACAACCCATCTCTGTGACCACAGACATAAGATATCACCACAATCATGCACTGCACTAAACAACCCATACCACTATTGCACCCAGGACGCCCAGTATATAACTGCAAGGATTAAGAACTGTATCCATGAGAAACACAGAACTTTGAAAGGTTTGGCATCAAAATGGCCATTGTCATATGGCCAAGCTATAAACTTACAGGAACCACTGGTAACACTACTGTTCGAGCTGCAAACACAAAATATTTTTTTTCAATAAATTAGGATAAACAAGGTATAATAATCAATTTGGAATACAATAAATGTCTAATGGGCAGAAAAAAGGGCAATCATTGTATTGAAATTAACTGAAAAATAATGGACTCACTGGCAATATTGGTATGAACATTTCTTAAAAAAAGCTAGATTCCACCGCAACAAAATAATTTACAACCAAACTCTCACTCTCCATTTTTCATAATCCATCGAAAATTCTTTTTTACCTGTATCCGTTTACTAAGGGAAGAACTTAATCATATTTAAAATCTATAAAAGCAAACACAGCAACCCGGATGTGATGAATTCCACAAAACGCTCACAACTTGCTGCTCGCACATTACATTTGATGCCCTCTCCCCCCATTTCGATCTATGTTTCCAGTAAAGAATGCTTTCCCGGACAAACTTAAAATTGGGAGTCCTTAAAAAAAAAAATTTCCCCCCCCCCCCAATATTTTTGTTTTTTAAAAAAAAATAAAAATATTTTGGGTGGGGGGGGGGGGGAAAAAATTTTGATGATGAATGAAAATAATTATAGACCCATATCTATTTTACCCTCGTTAGTAATCTTTTTTGAAAAAGCTATTGTTCATAGATTCAGGGTTCTTGAAGATTTTTATTACTATCTGAATAGTCAATATGATACCGTATAATATGTCAACAGACGAAGCAAGATGAAAAAGAATTTACAAGTGAAATTTATAGTAATTTGGAAGAAACATCTATGTTGCGGCATATTCATGGACTTATCTAAAGCATTGATTCACTTGGACCATAAATAGTAATAGGTAAGCTAAATAATATAGGAATAAGAGGACCACCATTAAAGGTTATTTCATTATTTGACAATAGGAAACAAGCTGTGATAATTGTAACAATAAACATCAGTGCTGAAAACTGTCGACAGGGGGAGTACTCAGGTCATAACTGGCCCATTGTTGTTTGTTAGTAATTTTATAATGATATTTGGCAATGCCATAATAAAAATTTTAAATTATGTTCTTATGCGGATGACACCAATCTTCTCCCTAGCAGATACACTTAGATCACTTGATGCTGTTTAATACTGAACTAGAAATATTTATAAATGGTTTCATCAAACAAATTAGGTAAATATTTACAAAAACTAATTATATGCTATTTCAAAATCGATCTGAATATACAACATGGTCCATATAATGGAATGGGTGTGACTTAAGAGATTGCATGTACAACATTTTTCGGGGTATTATAGATGGAAAACTTATTAGAATCATATTCAATCGTCTGCTTAAAATTGTCAAAAACTTGTGGATATATACAAAAATTGCGTTACAATCTAACAACTGATGCATGAAAAGTATATATTTATTCCGTTGTTTGATCCTCTTATTATATATGTGCCGCCCTCTGGGTTTGTGTAAAAAAACGTGCGTCAAATGTAAAAGGAATTTTTGTCACCTCAGAAGAAATTGATCATAACATCATATAGAGGGAAACATGACTCTACACAAACCTGTCCCAAGGTGATCAATGATGTAAAGTTACCTAAAATTTGAATTACTACTTAAATATCTTTGTCTTTCTCATTGTTTATAATATTGAAATGATATATCACAACAATACAATTTAGAAGATTCAGCACAGCCTATGTTCAGAGGTTAACAATGTTAATTTGTTATGTCCACCACCAGAACAACACGGTACAATTTATATTATTGTTTTTTGGCCGAGATGTTGGAACGCATTACCAGATGAAATAAAAACAGGAACTAATGCTCAATTTATTTAAATTTAAACTTAACAGTATTTTTTATAATATTTTACAAAGTCAAGGTGTTATAGAATGAAATTCAAAATACAGTTAATTTGTGCTCCTGAACTTTAGGTACCTTTTTTGAAACATTTTGTCACGTGTAGTTTATATTTTGTATGTTACTCTTTATTTGTACATGTATGATCGTCTATGTCGTATTAGAAGATGTTAAACTGATTTTATTTCTGCTAAAAAGAGCTCATGCTCAGCGACTATGCCTATAAACTTGGTATATTATTTATTCATGTATAAAATAGTTTATTTGCAATAAACCTCTATAAACTTATAACCACAAAAATAACACCAACGATATCACTACCACCACTATAACGCAACTTACAATCAATAAACACCACTAACTGTCCCAAACCACTCTCCATATACACTCGAGGCCTCTCGTGGACCCTTCCTGACCTCTTGCCTCTCCTGTGACCCCTTTCCCCCTTCCTCTGACTTCGTGGTGGAAGACTCCTAAGGGAACAGATAAATACAAGCGATCGTTTTGATCACGAAACGTATTGCTTATTACTCAATTGAAAAGTTACAATACTCACCGAGAGGAAGAAACGCATAATACGCATTGAAGGTCTTTTAAGAATACAATATTATTACGGAGAGATGTAGTGTTCCTGCTTTATTTCGAGACTCAGAACCATAAATGGAACCGGGGGGACAAAAGTGTAAGCTCAGGATAGCGAAAAAACAGTCTGTGTGTTTGTGTAGCGTAGGCCGATTGATGGATGAGCGAGTGCGTGGAGCGACGGATGCGAGGCGGTTGACGGAACTGATGTCTCGTCTGGAAACGCGTATGGGCGGAGCGCTGTGGTTACGGATGACAATAAATGTGAATGTGAATGAAAAAATGTGGAAATAACAATACGATGCAGGGCAATGCCTTGAATAGGTCGTATGACACGTGTTTTATCTGTTATCGCTACGCGGACCCTTCATGGCTGACTTGTTGACCCAATGTGTCCCAAAAAATGTAGCAGACAGATGCGAGAAAACTAAAGTCACGTCCCTTGCCTTGGGCACTGCAACATTCCAAGGCTTCATAAAAGAAGCGGAGAGCTTCTGTTATCATGTTAAGAGGCGCCGCCGTATACTGCCCGTCAGGCATCATGGAAAGTTTTACGTTTCGCAGACGCTAATTCCACACTACAACGTGCAGCTATTATTTCAGCCTTCTATAGACCCTCACACTTTGATCTGTGATGGTCATAGGTAAGTTTTATGCTGATGTTGCTGTAGCTGGAATTTCTGTAATTATCAAAGGACCATTACGAAGGTCTCCTCTTTAGAGTTTGATTTTCCAGTAGAACCTAATATATGAGTATTATAAGGGGACAAAGTTAGAATTTATTTTAGGAACATTTTTTTTTTAGCAAATTTCCCCTGAATGCGGTGTTTTAGTTTCTTATTGGAATGGGGTTTCGCGGGTTTACTTCTGGCGAGATACTGCGATGTGTCCCGATGTGTATCCTCCCGAGGTATAAGTAGCATGTAACTGCCTGCCTACATCAGGGGGTTTATTAGGTAATGAGCAATATTTTGAAGAATGCTGCTTGTTTGTATGTGTATGTATGTATGTATCCATATCATCTTTATATTTTACTGGCTCTAGAATTATTCCCATCACCATTACCACTGTATACCACACTAATCTTCTCGTCATCATAACCTACTACCCCACCACCCACCACCGTGCTACCACCACCTTTACCACCACTACTCTAACCACCCCACCACCACACCACCACCAATGCGACCGTAAAATAAATTGTCTCGGCTATTGTTGTTTTGAAATAGCTGAGGACCGAGGATGCCACTATTGACACATGGCGCAATCAACTTGGGGCATTTAGAAGAAAAACCCAAGTTTCGTTGCGTCGTGGATAAAGAGCGGGATTAACATGACGATGTTGGAGACCGTGTATCATGGCAGGAATGTATTGAAATAGTGCATTGAGAAAGTGAAGGTATGAAACAAAACGTTTGAAGAGAGAAAAGTGAGGCAAAAAAAAAGGTGGAATTGATAGTGATTGGTGTAGGGAAAAAAGCGTCGAAGGAGAACGTCGTCGTGCAAAAGATAGACGGCATAATCGAGACGAGGATGAGCCAGACAAGGACTTTGGCATGCTTGTCAACCGGGAACATGTTAAGTGTTTTTGCTTTTACCCCTTCATCCTGGCAACGCTAATGATTGTTTCTTTGTGTTTATATCCGTGATTCATTCTCATGTTTTTGGGATTCACTTAAACTTCGGTGACGGCCATTGAAGTTTCATGCGCGTTTTTTTTTTTTTTTTTTTTTTTTTATTTTTTTTTATTGTTTTTTTTATACATATTACCATCCCATGCAGCACGAGAGCAAAGAACACAGAATTTAGGAAGTTCGTCAATTCTGCTTTAGTATGTGAAATTATGTTTTGCATGTGATATCCAGCCAAGTGTTTTCAGCATTTTGGCTGAATAGACAAGTTTTTACAATTGTGATTTTCACGGAATTTCGGGATAATATGTCAATAATCTCTATCCAGAAAGGAAAAGGGCATGACACCGTTACGTGTGCTGTAAAATATTCAAATGATGATTCTATATAGCTTTCTCCTGTTTGGTTAATGTTTTACCTCGATACTTCGACTATACTGTCCAGGCCGCCTGGCTCATATCTAGTGTGACGATATTTGTTGCCTCATTTCTAGGGTCAAACGGCCATGCCGAAGTGAGGAACCCTTGCAGCCGCGCGTTACCTAAACACCGGCAGCACGGTGAGAGGGCGGTTGTTTAGCATTACTACTTGGATTTGACCAACACCATGATAGTCAAGCACGGACCCAAAGCTTCGGCGCAGAATGCAAGTAACAGATATACACGTTTTCTATTTGTTTCGTATCACGCAGTTTCGTATATGTTTCTCATTTCATGATTTAAGTCCTTGCTGTAAAATAATTATTTATGTCATGGCATCCATCATTTAATGATTGTTTTTTGTACTTTTTTGAAAGAACTGTATATCATATCTCTACGATTCCTTGATCCTAATAGACTGGACATAGACTCACTGTATACCTCTGCACCCGGGACAATGTTTTGAATTGCGGGCTGCATGGTGCCTGCGGGGCGCCCAGACAAAAGATATATGGTCTATGGCTATCATTAGACTGGTTTATCAGTATATATGATGTAGCGTGTAATCTTCAACTGTTTGTTCTATAATAGCATCAAATAAAAAACATAAAACACGCTAAAGAATGCATAGTACTAGACCTCATGAAGAAATCTGCATGAACATAGTATATTCACTTAACTCTTTCGCCATTTCAAACTTTGCGAGTCAACTTTATCATGAAGGGTATCAATATGAAGCTCAATTTTATTAGCTTTCCATTGATATATTTCGGTTTATCTGATAAATTAATTAGAACCATGCTACATTAGCGTAAATAAATAATAAATCATCATCGGGTAATTTTCCCGATTGATGATGTTATTTATTTACATATATATTTAGTTTTTCTTGATAAATGAATTATCACACATGTCATAAATTAGCGTTAACTAAATAAATAACCTCATAATCGGAAAATAACCGATGATGATTTTATTTATTTATTTAACGCTAATTTATGCATGGTTTTAATTCATTTATCAGATAACGAGATAATATAAGGAAGCTAATAAAAATTGCGCTTCTATTGATACCTTCATGATAAGTTGACTCGCAAAGTTTTAAATGGCGAAGAGTTGAAAGGTGAATATTAAAAATTGTGAATATTTGAAGTGTCATGCATATTTCTTCTCCTCGTAATGTGGCATTTCTTTTACCCGTGTTATTACTGTTTTTTTTTTATTTGATATATTATAAACAAACATTTAACGAAGATTACAGTATATCTATATACTAGATAAACCAGTCGTTTATGAGTGGCTGATAGTATATAGATATAAGTATATATATTATATATATATATATATATATATAATAATATATATATATATATATATGAATCCGAGCGGGCCCTCCGACTTCAGGGCAAGTTTCAGGCCCATGTGCCAACAGGCCGATATCTGTGCGCAGTCCAGGTATACAGTGGGTCTATTACTGGATGTTCAATGCCAAACTCGAGATGGAGAAAACATGTGTTTGTATATGTTTTCGTATTATAGTCCAACTTATACTAGTCCCTCTAGTTGGGTATGATGCTGAAATTCTATCAGTAGTTAACCGCAACAGTAGATGGTGCAAGAGTCATGCCATCTTTCATGAGGTGCTGGAACACTTGGCGGTATGGAGCTATAAAGCACTTGTATAGCTCCATGCTCGGCGGTGACCTGATGTGGCGACTCATTGTTATTGTGAGCGGGACTTCATCGGTAAAGACTGTGATTGATTAACTGCCGGTGGCTTGTCGCTGATGCGTGTGCGCTTCCATTGATGTGTACTTCGCAGAGTTCGGGTCTATTAGGCCGTATTTTTTCACACAAGTCACAACTTAGACCAGAAGATTGTTTAGGCCGCAGGGACCTTGTCATGGATGTGAACTTTTGTAGCCCACATTGTCGTACCGAGCACCAGAATAATCATAATTTTTTAGATCAATTATCGTACAACACATAGGTAAAATAATGCATTCACTAAAGACTTTATATTTAATTGAATTCAGGGCTTTACACCACATAACAATTATGTGTCACATCATACTATTATGCAGTCACATCATACTAATATGCGTCACATCACACTATTATGCGTCACGACAAGCCACTAATACGTCACATCACACTACTATGCGCACATCACACCATTAGGTGTCATCACACTGGGTAACAATCACACACCACATCACCACTGTTTTAACACATCTACGGTCACACTCCACCACCTCTCACATACCATACAGCTTTCGTTACAACACACAATTCTTCATCAAAATCTAATTTACCCAAATAATATGTAGACATAGCTTAGAAAATGTGATCTATGATGAAGTGTGATTCAGCAGTGTGATCTTGATGAGTTTTGGTTAAATTTAGCAATCTCCAATTTTTTTTCCCCATCAGAGGCATGAGCAGTCTTATTAATATATATATATATATATATATATATATCTATATATATAGTATATCTAGTATATATATAATATATATATATATATATATTGAATAATATATATACTATTATCTGTATATTATTATATATATATATAAAAGCGTGATGGACCGAATTCGATTTTCCGTTCGCGAATGCCGAATGCGAATGCGAATATTTGGTTTAAATTTTCGCGACTGGTCGCGAGATGCGAACTGCGATATTACATAATATTTCAAGTATACCATTTTTTTATATCCATACAGGTAACTGAATATTTTGTATGTATTGTAGGAAGTTCAGCATAAGAATATGAAATGTCCAAGTAAATTACCATTCAATTTTCTATGTTTTCCAGGTTGCGGTACAGACCCACGCTTATACAAATATACATGATAATATCTTCTGAATAATATGCAGGTACTGGAAGTTTACACACTTTCATATCATTTGAGATAATCTCGATATAATCCCACACCACACTGATGTGACTGAGACGCCTTCGCAGTATGCTGCACTGCAATACTGTTATCTTCAAAGGAAATTGATTGTTCTCGGTGGTGACAGAAAGAGCACTATATCTACTGCAGTTGGCGTCAGGAGGGTAATGAGTTAAGTTTAGTAATGGCGGGGGGGGTGTACCTGTTGGAGTAGCGGCCTGCCAATCTGTTGAGGGTAGAGGATGGACGTATGTCCGAGGGACTATGGCCTATGGCTGCCACTACGCCCTTCGCACCCGCATTTATTTTTAACTACGCTTGGCTAAACTATTAATTGATGTATATGTTTGCTGTGTAATATGTATGTTTACTGTTACTTTTTTCTTATTTTTAAAGATATGGTATTGTGCAAAATATTCCGCAATATCGCAAACACTACAGAGCGGGTGTGCGATGCGAATGCGAATCTTGAAAAAAACATGCGAAATATTCGCATATTGCGAATACGAATGCGAATATCTTCCATCACTATATATATATATTATATAAGGTCAAACCTGTCAGACGGAGATTCAGCAGATATAGTCTCACACATACTACATGTGTGTGCCAATGGAATGTCGCAAAAACTTGAAATCATTATAACTAGATTTTTTTTTATGGTGCTGTGTTCTGGAATATCTGTTGCGAATATTCTGTCCCTCACACTATTATATATAATATATATGATATATATAGTATATATATATATAGTTATATATATATTATATATATATCTATATAATAATAATATATAAGGTCAAACCTGCAGACGAATTCAGCAGATATATCTCACCATAATACAGTGTGTTGTCTAATGGATGTTCGCAAAAAATGAAATCATTATAACTATATTTTTTTTTATGTGCTGTGTTCTGGTTGGTTCTGATTAAAAAAGAAATGCCTTATAGAGTGTGTGGTGGCGGCCTTTTGGGAGGCTGCTCACATCGACTATTGAGTGCCGCCGCTGGCATCTCGTCTGGAAGGTTCCTGCCACCAGTTTTATGAGAGAAATATAACCTTGTGTTGTTCATGCGCTGCGACAGAAGCGAACGTGTTTCGTTGTAACAAGTACAGTCCAACACAGAGGGGGAAAAAGTCATGCCCAATACCAAAGGAAACCCACTGGATGAACCAAAGAAATTACCAGTTTATAGAAATGTTTGATTATAATGCGTTGAAATGTATATATCGTATTGACACAAATTTTGGTTGGATGCACTTCGACCTTCGGACTGACTATATTTTGGTGTATTCAAAAATAACTAAGAAATAAAAATGAACCGAAGTTTTTAGGTTCCTTCCAAAGCAAAAATCCGCAGGTATAAAAACGATAATATTTTCTTGCCTCGCGACCTTACAACAGCCTGCGTTACCGGTGACTTGCGTCTGCTGCACATCATAAAGGACTTTAATCTTGTGGCTGCTGAAACCGGCGAGGCAGAGTCCGTCTTTCCAGCTGTCCTTCGCTCTTGATCTGTGGGACGTGAGAGCCCAGCCCTTCTCACAACATGCAAGAGTTTTCTATTCTGTTAGACTTGTGTTCTGCTCCTTTGTGATCATTGTCTTATCAGCTGGACGCACTCACTTGGAGCATTTAATCTAGAACCCAAGTTTTCGTATGCGTCGATGGATAAGAAGCGGGATTAACAGTGCGGGACTGTTGAGACCGTGTTATCATGCAGGCAATGGTATTGATATGCAGTGAAGAAGTGAGGTATAAACAAAACTTTGAAGAGAGGAAAAGTGAGACAACCGAAAGGGTGGAAATTATATAAGTGATTGTGTAGGGAAAAAAGTTCGAAGGAGAAACGTCGGCGTGCAAAAGATAGACGGCATAATCGAGACGAGGAGAGCAGACAAGGACTGGTTTCATGCTTGGTCAACAGGAACATGTTTGAAGTGTTTGCTTTACCCTCATCCTGGCACCTAAGATTGTTTCTTTGTTTTTATATCGTATTCAGTCCTCATGTTTTTGTGGGATTCACTAAACGTCTGTGACGCCATTGAGTTTCAATGCCGAGATTTTTTTTTTTTTTTTTTTTATTTTTTTTTTTATTTGTTTTTTAATACATATTACCAGTCCCCATGCAGCAAAGAGAAAAGACACAAATATAGGGAGGGTCGCAATTCTGCTTTTAGTATGTGAAATTAATGTTTTGCAATCGTGATAGCAGGCCAAGTGTTTTTCAGCATTTTGGGCTGAATCAAGACAAGTTTTTTACAATTGTGATTTCACAACGGAATTTCGGATATATGTAAATATCTCTATCCAGAAAGGAAAAGGGCATGACACTCGTTCCGCTGAAAAATTGCAAATTGGATGATTCTATATATCTTTCTCCTGGTTGGTTAATGTTTTTAACACTCGCTACTCAGACTATACCTGTCCAGGCGCATGGCTCATAGTCTCCGTGTGACGATATTTGTTGCCATTCAGTCTCTAGCGTCAAACGGCATGCCGAGAGTGAGGAACACCTGCAGCCGCGCGTTACCTAAGAACACGGCAGGCAACGGTGAGAGGCGGTTGTTACATTACGACTTTGGATTGACCTAACACCATTATAGTCAAGCACGGACACAAGCTTCGGGCGCAGCAGGAAGCAAGTAAAATATATGTACCGTTCTATTTGTTTACCGGGGGGGGGGGGGGTTATCACGCTTTCAATATGTTTCTCATTTCAATGATTTAAGTCATTGACTGTAAATAAATTTCATTTATGTCCATGGCATCATCATGTTAATGATTGTTTTTTTTGTACTTTTTTGAAAGAAATTTATATCATTCTACGATTTCCTTGATCCTATAGACTGATCATAGACCACTGTTACCTGAACTGGCCCACGCGACTGTTTTGGAATTGCGGCCCTGCATAGGTGCCTGCGGGCCGCCGACAAAGAGTATAGTGGTCTATGGCTATCTATAACTGGTTTTATCATTTTTGTATATATGATGTACTGTAACTTCATACATGTTTGTTCTATAATAGCTCAAATAAAAAACACTAAAACCGCTAAAGAAATGCCATTACGAGACTATGAAGAAATATGCATGAACATATATATCACTTAACTCCTTCGCCATTTAAAAATTGTGCGAGTCAACTTTTATCATAGAAGGGTATCAATAGAACGTCAATTTTATTAGCTTTTCATTGATATATTTCGTTATTGCTAAATTAATTAGAACCATGCTACATTATCGTTAAATTAAATAATCATCACTCGTGTAATTTTCCCGATTGATGATGTTATTTATTTTACATATATATTTAGTTTTCTGATAAATGAAATTATCACCATGTATAAATTATTCGTTAACCTAAATAAATAAACCTTCATCATCGGGAAAATAACCCGTTGATGATTTTATTTATTTATTTAACGCTAATTTATGCATGGTTTTTAATTCATTTATCATATAACGAGATATATCAAAGGAAAGCTAATAAAATTGCGCTTCTATTGATACCCTCATGATAAAAGTTGACTCGCAAAGTTTTAAATGTCGAGAGTTTGAAGTGATATTAAAAATATGTGAATATTGAAGTTCATGCATATTTCTCAGTCTCGTAAGGCTTTCTTTACCCGTGGTTTTACTGTTTTTTTTATTTGATAATATTCTAGAACAAACATTTACGAAGATTACAGTATATCATATTAGCTGATACCAGTCTGTATGAATGCGTATCTATATATATATATATATATATATATATATATATAATAATTATATATATATATATATATATATTATGAATCCGAGGCGGCCCCTGCCGACTTCAGGGCAGTTCAGGCCCATGTGCAACGCCGTATTCTGTGCGCAGTCCGGGTATACAGTGGTCTATGACTGATGTAATGCCAACACTCGAGATGGAAGAAAACATGTGGTTGTATAGGTTCGTAGTTATAGTCCAACTTATACTAGTCTCTGAGTTGGTATGATGCATGAAATTCTATCAGTAGTTAACCCAACCAGTGATGTGTGGCAAGAGTCATGCCATCAGTTCATGAGGTGCTGGAACACTTAGCGGCATGGAGCTATAAAGCTGTATACGCTCCATGCTTCGCGGACTCTGAGTGGCACTCAATTGTTATTGGGAGCGTGTATTCATCCGGTAAAGACGTAGATGAATAACTGCCGGTGGCTGTCGCTGATGCGTGTGCGCTTCATTGATTGTAGCTTAGTGCAGAGTCTGGTCTATTAGGCCGTAATTTTTTCCACCAACAAGTCACAACTTTTAGACCATAAGATGTTTTTAGGCCGCAGGACCGGTGCATGGATGTGACTTTTGTAGCCCACAATTGCGTTACCGAGCACCAGAATAATCATATTTTTTAGATCATTATCGTACAACCCTAGGTAAAATAATGCATTCACTAATGACTTTATATTTTATTGAATTCAGGCTTTACACCACATAACAATTAATGTGTCACATCATACTATTAGCGTCACATCATACTAATATTCGTAACATCACACTATTATGGCGTCACACATCAAGCCACTATAACGTCACAGTCACACACTATTCGCCACATCACACAATTAGTGTCATCACACTTGTACACAATCACACACCAACATCACCAACTGGTTAACACACAATCTACAGGTCACACCTCCACACCTATCAACACATGCACAGCTTTAGTCGTGTTTACAACACTACATTCATTCATCAAATCTAATTACCGAAATAGCAATATGTAGACAATAGCTGAAAAAGTGTGATCTTGATTAAGGTGTGATCAGCATGTGAATCTTGATGAGTTTTGGTTGTTTTTTTATTTTGCAATCTCCAGTTTTTTTTCCGCCATCAAGCATGAGCAGTCCTTTATATATATATATTTATATATATTATATATATATAATATATATATATATATATAATATATATATATATATATCTATATATATAATATATATATATAGTATATATATATCTATATATATATATATATATATATATATAAATAGTGTGGACCGAATGTCTATTTTCCGTGATTCGGCGAATGCGAATGCGAAAAATGCAATATTTGGTTTTAAATTTTCGCGAATGCAATGCGAACTGCGATTATTACATAATATTTTCAAGTAATACACAGTTTTTATATCATACAGGTACTGAAATATTTTGTATGTATTGTGGAGTTCAGCCCATAGAATATGAATGCCAAAGTAAATATTCCATCAATTTTCTAGGTTTTTCCAGGTTGCGGTACGAAGGACCCACTCTTATACACTAATTACATATATATCTTACTTGAATAATTCATTACTGGAAAAGTTTACACTTACAATATCATTTTGATATAATCTCGCTATATCCAAACCACACTGATGTGACTGGACGCCTTTAACGCAGTAGGGCTGCTGCATACTGTTACTTTCAAAGAATTGATTTGTTCTCGTGGGTGACAGAAAGAGCACGTATATGCTTTACTCAGTACGCGCCGAGGGATGAGTTAAGTTTAGTAAAAGTGGACCTTGAGAGTAGGCGGCTGGCCACTCTGTTGGAGGTAGAGGATGGACGTAGTGGTCCGAGGACTATGGCCTTGGCTGCCACTACGCCTTCTCACCCCATTATTTAACTACGCTTGGCTAAACTATTAATTATGTATATGTTTGCTTGTGTATATTAATGTTTACCTGTTACTTTTTTCTTATTTTTAAAGAATTTATTTGTGCAAAATATTCGCCTATTCGCAAACAACCTAAGAAGCGGTGTGCGAATGCGAATGCGAATATTTGAAAAAAACATGCTAATATTCGCATTTGCCGAATACAATGCGAATATTCTGTCCATCACTATATATTATATATATATAAGGTCCAACCTGCAGAACTAGATTCACATATTATCTCACACATACTACATGTGTGTCTAATGATGTGCGGCAACAAATGAAATCATTATGAACTTATTTTTTTTTTATGTGCTGTTTTCTGGAATATTCTGTGCGAATAATTCTGTCATCATCACTATAATATATATATATATATAGATAATATATTATATATATAATAATATATATATATATATATATATAATATATTATAATACTATATTAGGTCAACCTGCAGAACGAGATTCAGGCAGATATATCTCACACATACTACATGTGTGTCTAATGGATTGCGCAAAAATGAAAATCATTATAACTTATTTTTTTTATGGTGCTGTGTTCTGTTGATTCTGATTAAAAAAGAAATGCCTTATAGAGTGTGTGTGCGGCCTTTTTAGGGAGGCTGCTCACTTCGACTATTGATGCCGCCGCTGCATCTCTCTTGAAAGGGTTCTCTGCCACCAAGTTTTTATGAGGAAGAAATAATAACTCTTGTGTTTGTCAGGCGCTGCGACAGATCAACTTGTTTTTTCGTTGTAAACAAGTTAACATCCAACACAGAGGGGGAAAAAGTCATCCAATAAACAAAAGGCAACCCACTGATGGAACAAAGAATTAAAACCAAAAAGTTATAGAATGTTGAGTATAATGCGTTGAAATGTATGGCTATCGTATTGACAAACAAATTTTGGCGTTGGATGCCACGTCGACCTCGGACTGACTATATTTTGGTGTTTAACAAATAACTAAGAATAAGAACTGAAACCGAACGTTTTTAGGTTTCCTTCCACAAGGCAATAAATCCGCATGTATAAAAACCGAGTTATTTCTTGCCATCGAACCTTACACAGCCTGCGTACCGGTGACTTGCTTCTGCTGCACATCATAAGGACGGTATCCGTGTGGCTGCTGGAAACGCTGCGAGCAGAGTCCCGGCTTCTCAGCTGTCTTCGCTCTGATACTGATGGGAAGCGTGAGAGCCAGCCATGTCCATCACAAAATGCCAAGGGTTTTCTATTCTGTTGACTTGTGTTCCTGCTCCTGTGTGATATCATTGTTCTTAAATCATGCATTAATCTAGAAGCCAATTATGTCTTGGCTTAAATGGCATATCCGAAGGCTCGCACGAGATCACAGGCCACTCAAAAATACTCCCGCTTCTTTCTCTTGCTGAATGTTTGACGTTAAAAGCTGTTTGACCCAAGAAAATATATTAGTGTCAGAGATAATGTCACTCTTTCTGAAATAATCATCATCGTTAAAGAGTCTTTACTTAGTCCCGGCGCCAAGTTGCACCTCATCCTCTGCCGAGTGCCTGAGGCACCGCAACTCCGCATGGAGACCTCGTGTTGACCATTTCTGAAGAGGGAGAGAGGGCGGGACTTTACTCTGCTTCAACGTCCTCTCTCCAATGGCCGGCCGCGGTGTGAGGATGAATTCAGAAACGCCTTTATTGTACACACCTCTAATTATAGGACTCAGTGACCAGTATAATAATATTCCATTCACAGTCGTGCGAAGGATACATGATCGTTATAGCTTTTTAATTAATATCTTCAGGTGATGCATTCATAACCTCTAAGTCCATGGCTAGAAGTGGGCTATAATCTGGAAAGGCTTATTACACGCTGAGAGAGAAGACTGTCTCAGAATTTTTCTGATGCAGTGAAAGATGAAGCAAATGTAGATCTCCATTCGCTCACACGCAAGACGGATTCGTCGTTCCAAAGGGTTTTTTTTTTTAATATATGAAACTCTTATGGTACCGAAATCTCTCTACATCAGTTTTCTAGCCTCCAAAATCCCATATGAAAGTCGTCGAGTAGAACATCTTGTTTACATCGCTTCTCCATCACAACTAAACTCAACCAACAAAAGCCTTGCCTGTCCTACCCGACATGTATGAGACCAGGACCCTCGTCTGTCAGCCTGCCGACCGTAAGAAAAGCAAAGATTGCAAAAATTATCTATGATGATCAGTGTACAAAGTACCACCCTGACACCTGCCCTTTTTCCATCACCCGTCTCCTACACCCTTTTAAGAATCTCCGGAATATTTAGATGATTATAGGGTATTGTTATTTTTGCGGTCAAATGACTTTATCTTAGAGTGGTTTCAGAGGTCTCCAGAAGGTAGTCGCCGGTAACTGAGTACAGATGGTTAATCGCCCCTGAACGGTCACCGCCTATTAAGAGCCATTATGCATGTTGTCGGTGATCTAAGGGTCAATTTCGACTATTACCAGTATTAGCTAAAAACGTTCACCGAGCATAAACCCCGATAGAGGTCACTGTCAAGCGGCAGGTCGGCGCTCGACTCGCTTCAGGCAATGCTTTTGATTTTAGAATGTCGAAGGTATAAACTGCCCGCAGAGGAATATTTGATTTGAGGTTCAGATGTATATATGTAACATTTTTTCTTGTTCATCAAATTGCTGGCCTCGCCTAGATAGATCAGTATAGGGGGGGGGGGGGGAGGGGGGGGGGGGGGAGGGGGGGAGGGGTTGTGTTTAAGGCATTGGATGTTTTGAAAGTATTTGATATGAGGCTTCTTAGAACTCGACCAGTATGTGATGGAAGGGAGCACAGCACAGGTTTGAGGAATCTTGAAGTAAAGCATGAGAGGAAGATACTGGTGGAGGGGTAAAAATTGATAGACCAGAGAGGACCTAAAATTCAATTAAGGAAAAGGGACTGCAAAATTGATAAATTTTTATTCTTTAAGTGTTTAGAGACAATGATAGAAAACAATTGCCCCCCCCCCCCCGATACATTTTTACCCTGACAGACGCACTTCATTTAGAGATCGCGTCTCAGCTCGTAAATACTTATGACCGTAAACAAAAGAAAGATGTGGCCAAGGCTGTGCTGGGAAAACGCCAAGTTTGTTCCTATACCACGAATAGACGTGTGGCGTTTACAGTACTGAACACATTTTTTGCCTTAACTTCATTACCTTCATGTTGCCTTAACACTGCTGCAATTTTTTTTTTCCCAACAATCCGAACGTTCGTAAAGTTTTTGCCTCTCATTGTTTTAAGTGTGAAATGTTTGTTACTTAAATCTTCCAAGGTCTCGATGTAATTGTTGCAGTGAGTTAACGTTAATGTACCATATTATGTGTCTTGAATTCCGCGAGTTAATGATTGTTTTGGTTAATCAATTGTATATTATTTTCTGTTGCGTTCATGCAATAGAGTTTCTGCCTAAGCCCCGCACATGATAATGTTACTGAGAATCCAAAAGGATCAAGATAATAGCGCTACCATATCAATTAGTACATTTTAGCACACGTGATTGCCGCATGTGTCGTTGTGACGTAGTGGCTTTATTATGCAGACGCCTCAGACGAATTATTGCTCATTCTTGTATGTAGTTTGTAACTGCACTTACATTACAAGGGTCTATAGATGATTCTGCTTGCAGGATTATAAGCATGAGCTTGCAGCGGAGCAATCAATAGGCAAGAGCACACAAACGCCGAAAGACTCAACCTTAGTGAACAAAGCTATTGAGTTACAAAACTTGTTTTGGCTGTGTTCTTAACTACAACGGTGTAGGATTACATATTCTGAACTTCCCTTTATACCCTCCTAAAAGCCTTGTAACACATTCTGAACTATGCCACACCCTTCTTAAGACACCAGACCACAATTATCCAATCAATTTAGCGCGTTTTTACCCCCTAAACCCACCAAAAATTGCAATAGAAACAAAACAATATTTTATGAAACTGTTTTGATCCCCAGAACAAATATATGAATTATACTCATTCTAATGAGTGGATCAATTATTTTTTTCAAAGGGAATTGACGAGAGCCGTGAACGGAGAGGTGATTGACACTTGCAGTTGCGAAATTGGATCGGTGTGCCATAGGACAGTTCAACGCTGCGGTCATTGTGAATTAAGGAGTATTTATTTAATGTAGGATTGTTTAAGGTTTTTATTTTTATTTAAGTTTTACAAAACAAAAAAAAATTCTGTAACATTTTTTAACATTAAATTTCACACAATTTTTTTTTAACATTTCAATTTTATTTTAACATTTCTTAGTACCAATTTTGGGCCGTTAACCACCTTACCCTTTAACTTAAACGACTTGGGAGTATCCGCTGCGGTCATTGTAATGTTAGGATTATTATATTTAAGGTATGGAGTGTTTAAGTTTTCTTTTTATTTAAAGTTTTTAACAAAATTTTTTTTTTGTACATTTTTTAACATTAAATAAATTTTTTTTGGGGCGGGGTGAACATTTCAATTTTTTTTTTAACATTTCATTATTAACCATTTGGGCCGTACCACTTACCCGATTAACTTAAAAAACTTGGAGAGTATACTGTATTTTGGTATTTGTTGAACATGTATATTACATGTACTTTATAGTCGAAACAAGGAACAAATGTACGCCTAAGTTATTCCTCTCTTTCAGCAACATGGGTGACCCCCCCCTTGGGGGCCCCCCCCCCCCCCCCCCCCCCCGGGTTTCCCCCCCCCCCTTCTGTAAAAACCCCTCTCCTGTGGATCCAAAACCAGTACACTGACGGATAAAGGTTGTACGAGGATCAAAGAAGCGGAATGGCGTGTGAAGACTCCAATCCATCCAGGACAGCAGTGTCATACAGATTGCGGAGGTGTCTGTAATGTGAGAGACATTGAACTTTCTCTGAAGCGAAAACCATGTTCGTCCTGATGCAGACAAAGGGAAGGTGCCTTCGTTCTTGGATTCCGCGTTTTGACTACGAACTCAGTGTCTTTTCTGTGGAATCCTGACAAGTCCCAGTGAGGAAAAAGGATCATATGTTGATCCATGTTAAGACATTCGACTTCCAAACTCATGTGTCACTGCCTGTTGAAATCGATTAACATTGGTCAGATACAGTGAGAGCAGAATTGCAGTTGTTGGCGATC
>JACEEZ010015966.1:37500-51200 GCA_016584305.1 Chionoecetes opilio
AGGAGAGGGACAACTCCGATAAAACAACCGGGAGATGTGCTCGTTAGTCATGTAGGGGCAAACCACTAGGCAACTAGAGAGAGGCAACTCCTATACAAACCCGGGGCAGGTGGGGCTCGGTAAGCCTGGTAGGCAATTCACCTAGGTCCTCAACCGAAAACTAGTGGCCCATCATGCTAAGAGCGTCTGAGGCGTAAAACAGGATACCGCAATTTGAATGAACGCCGACAACAAGAAATGTGCCCGCAGTCGCCTGGCAGCCCCTAAATAGACAGAGGGTGCTAAGGATCCCCCAGCCAAAGGTGGTGAGGCTTTAATGGACCTTAAAAATTGTACTGGGAAATGTTGGGGCAGATCTCGAAGTAGGGATAATTAGTTTTTTGTGGAAATGCTGGCGAGGAGAGAGTTAGGTATGCTGTGTACCAGAGATAAGATTACAAGGGACATGGATGTACAACATTCGAATCGGAATAATGACAAAAGTTAAGATATGGTACAGCGGGGATGGGAACTGGACTCAGTGGAGTAGAAATTTCTGATTGGTATGAGCTTGCAAAAATTTATGTATCTTTCCACTTCTAAGGTGGAAAGATATAATAACAGGATGATGAAGGTAAGTTGGTGCTTGGAGAATCTGCACATCAAAATTTCTCATTGTAATTTTTTTTTTTTTTTTTTTTTTTTTACCATCAACAATGGACGGCCACGGGCTACACACAATAAATGGTACACGAGCCCGCTTGTTTGCCAGTACCTATAAAGAAGACAGTAAGGAATAGATAAAAAAAGAGGGGTAATGCCAATTAGTTCGGAGGTGACTTGTTACTCTACTCTTCAAAAGATTTAAGTCGTAGGAAAGTGGAAAATAGAAACAGGAGAGAGTTTCGAGTTTAATACCGTAGTGAAAGGATTAAGAGTAAAGATACTGTTAACTCTTGCAGTAGAAAGATGGACAGATAGGGATGAGATGAGTAGAAAGTCTTGTGCAGCGCGACCGCGAGAGGGGGGGACGCATGCATTAGACAGTCAGAAGAGCAATGAGCATGAAAATAACGGTAGAAGATACAAGAGAAGCAACATTCCGGCCGTGATTTTAAAGATTGAAGACAGTCAGTCAGAGGAGGGAGTTGATGAAACGAAAAGCTTTAGGAGAGGTGTATGGTGGATTCCTCCCCAACAGTGAGACATACTCCATACATGGGTGGATAAGACCCTGTACATAGGCAGCCAACTGGGAGTGAAGAAAAAAAGTACTGCCGACCGGCGCCACACGAACAACCTAACTTCTATAATGTGTTTTAAGCAGAGATGAGATGTGAGATTTTCCAGTTTAGATTTTTAGTAAAGATAGGTCCTATAATGTTCATTGAGAGAAGAGATAGTCTGAGGGTCATTGAAGAAAGAGGGGATAGTTATCTGGTAGGTTTGTCGAGTAGATAGGTGAAGAAATTTGGGTTTTTGAGGCCTTGAACAAACAAGTTTGCTTTTGCCCCCAATCAGAAATTATAGATATGATCAGAAGTTAGGCGCTCTGTGTGTCCTCCGTGAATCACTTAGTTCCTGTTGAGTTGGACGTCTAATAAAAACGTTGGAAATGCAGGTAGAATCATCAGCGTAGGAAGTGGTTAGGGCTTGAGTGAGACATCGAAGATCATTAATGAATAATATAAAGAGAGTGGTTGATAGGACCTAACCTGGGAACACCACTCTTGATAGATTTAGGGAGAAGCAATGTCCGCCTACAGTAGCCTGCAATGATAGCTCGTTGAAAGGAACCCTTAGATGAAGGTAAACAGAAAAGGATAAAACCGAATGAGGGTATTTAGAAATGAAGATTTGTGCCAAACTCTATCAAAGCTTTTGTTATGTTCAAGGGCAATAGCATAAGTTTCCCGAAACCCCCAAAAGGAGGATGACCAGGATTCGCTAGGAAAGCTTGAAGATCGCAGTAGATCGCCTTTTACGAAACCGTACTGAGATCAGACCGAAGATTGTGAGCAGATAGAGTGTTTAAGAATCTTCTTATTTAGTATAGACTGCAAAAAACTTTAGCAAGGCAGGAAGTCAAAGCTTATAGACGGTAGTTTGAAGGATTGAACGGTCATCTCTTAGAGGAACAGTTTGGATGTGAGCAAACTTCCCAGGAATAAGGAAAGATGGAAGTAGATAGACAAAGACGGAAAAGTTTGACTAGCAGGGTGCAAGCACGAACTCAGTTTTTGAGAACATAGGAGGGACTCCGTCCAGGACCGTAAGCCTTCTTATCCGAGGAGTTAGTCAGAAAGGGCAAAAAAAACTCATTACGAGGATCTAATAACCGGCATATTAGTCATAGGGTTGGGGAGAGGAGGATCAAGCCCTTCATAACCATAGTGTAATTTTCAGCAAGGTTTGAGGCGAAGAGTTCAGCTTTAAAATGATCAGACAGCTGGTGGAGCCATCTGGGTGAAGCATAGGAGAAAGATGCGAAGAAAATTTGTTAGAGATGTTATTAGCTAGAGCCAGAAGTCACGAGAGGAATTTAATTCAGAGATTCTGACATTTTTTATGAAAGAAGGAGTTTTTGATAAGTTGAAGTTAGATTGGCATGATACGGGCCTAAATATACAGGCATGAGTTTCAGGAGATGATGTGTTACAGTACCGTCTGTGAGCCGCCTCACTATCCTCAGACAGTATGAGAACAAGCAGATTTAAACCAAGGTTGATGGGCTTTTAGGAGTAGAGAAGTAATGTGGAATGTCCGCCCTGCCATGGCCAAGACTATGACCTCAGTTATGCGGCTCTGCAGCAAAGAGATGGTCCTCTGACATGAAGCAGTAATTCATTCCCGTGGAACATCAGAGTATTGCTGCCCTAGTCCTTCCCACTTAGCTGAATTTGACATGGCAAAGCAGTTCTTCCAACTTTTATGCACCACAAGTTGGAGTAAACAACAACACAGAGAAGCAGGCATTTTGGGAAAAATTGGAAATATGAAGTGGCAGAGCTGTAAATCAGATGGGCTGAGAATGGGAGAGAATTAAACGCTCATATGGGAGATATAACAGGATTTGAGGTGGTTTATGGGAAGCTATGGCTATGGTGACACAAATTTTGAGGGAGAAAATGTGTTTGGAATTTTGTTGGAGGCAATGGCTTAAGTATACTAAACACTTTTAAAAAAAACAGGGAAAGCTAAATTACATATAATAAGTGATGAACAGAAACACAGTTGGTTTGGTGCGATGGGAAAAAAACAAGATGTTCAAGTCATAACTGTAAGGCAATACCTGGATTGGACTGTTTTGAGACGCAGCACAGGTTGGTACGGGTGGACCTAAAAAAAGAGATGAAGGGTGTCAAAAGAATAAAATATGGGAAGCTGAAAGAGGCAAACTAGACAGGATTGAAAAAACTTTACAACAAAGTATGGAAGGAGGAGTTTCGAGACTGGACCACATACATTAAGCTACTGAGAGCTGGAGAAGAGAGTGTGTGGACTACTAGCTGAAGAAATGTAAATGAAATGGATCTTGGCTGTGAATGACGAGGTGCAAAACCCCAAAATAAAAATTAAGGGAGAAAATGTTCGCATTCATACAGTTGCAACGATCAAGATGTGAGGTGGATAACAATAAGTTTATAGAGTTTGCAATAGCAAGAATCAAGCATGAGGAATGGAGTCAGAACTTGAACCAGCGGAAGGAAGGCAGAATATATTCAGAGTAGCGAAGCAGTTGAGGCAAAGACAAAGAATGTCAAAGACAGAGTATGTAAATGACTGACGAAAACGGAGAAATCAAGGTGGTGAGAGGAAGGTTTGATAACTGGTCTGTATTCTGGACTGAGATGTGCTGTGAAGTGTGGGGCAGGTGTAATCCAGCTTCTTTCCTGTAATACAGGAGTGAAGGCAGAGAGGGTGCGGTCGTGCCCCATCACTTCAACGCTTGTTATGACTGGTATTGGCAGCGTTTTAGTCAAGTGATTGTGGATCATCCGTCGCAACACCAGATCACTGATCTTGTTTTTGCCGATGATGCCGTAATCTTTGCTGAGTCGCTGAGGTCCTGGTGATGGCTCTCGAGCACTGCATAGGAGGCAAAGGCCTTGGGACTTACGGTTCTCCCTGGCTCAAGACCAAGGTCCACGGTGTTTGAGACTTAATAGATGAGCAGTACAGTCCTGTTCATTGCGTGTGTGCGAACATTGAGATCTTGGAAAGTTTTACTACCTTGGTAGCGCAGTCATATGACGCGGGTCACTCAGAAGTCTTACGGCGGATTGCATGCCACGTGTTTATGGACTCGCTCAGCGGGAGTATTGGGCGTTTGTCGGTTACCTGTGCCGGAGTGACAAAGAGTCCGGATCTTCAAGTCGCTTTGTGATCCCTGTCTTACTCTATGGTTGTGAGACATGACACTAAATAGTGACTTGAAGAGACCGAATCCATGCCTTTGGTACATAAGTGTCTTCGCAGAATCATGGGTATCGCTGGTAGTGATTACTGTCAAATCAGCGATTGCACCGTGAGACTGAATCGAGGCCTATTACCTGCATATCCCGTCAGCGCCAACTCGGCTATAGGGCAAGTTGCACGCTACCCTGAAACCGATCCTTCCCATCGGGTTGCTCTGTAAGAGACAATCCGGCGTGGAGGAGGCCAAGGGGCGCCCACAAGGCTCGTGGCTGGGGCAAGTTGATTGTTTCTTGTCGGAGTTGCTTGGTAATGGAAAGGAGCCTGCATGGGAGACTCGCGCGTGTGCCCCCGTAGTGGCGTCGTAGGGTGGGCGAGGCGACGCGGCCCCCCGGCGTATTCCCCCAATGTTGATTGATTGAGAGGAAGGTGAGAGAAAGATGGAGAAATAATTTTGAGAGACTGCTGAATGTAGAAATAACAATGAGCTTGACGACAATTGAAATGGTGGTAGGTCTAGTATAATACTAAATAATAAAGAGGTAGTAGAGCATTGAAGGGGAATAAAGATGGAAAGGCACCAGGTCCCATCGGGTGTAAGCAGGGATATGCTGAATACCAGCAGGAAGGACGATATCAGAAAACTAACTGGAGTTTTTTAAAAGATTATGAGGTAAGGAGAAAAGTCCAGAATGAATGGAAGGATAGTTTTACCTTACCACTGTTTAAAGAAAGGAGATGCACTGTCATGTGGAGGGTACAACACGTTTGAGGCCTGTTAGAGCATGGGATAAAGTTTGGGAGAGGGTGGTTGTAATGAAATGCTTTAAATAAATCAATACGATCGATAACTGCCAATTTGGCATCTGCTGGAAAGTCCAACTACTATGCAATCTTCTTCACAAGACATCTCGATGAAAATAGAATGGAGAAGAAGAAGGTTGTATCATATATTTGTGATCTGAAAGGCATTTCACAGGATTCCAAGACATTAGTTTTGGGCATTACGAAGACAAACGTACCGGAAGACTTGTAAGGTTGGTAATGGCATTGTACGAATGTCGAATCAAGTGATCAGTAGCTGGGGGAACATCAGATGTCTTTGAGATAGGGTGGGATGCATCAATGATCGTTCTCAGGCTTTTTTTTGTTGTGTAGTGATGGAGAGGCCACAATAGATGCCAGAACAGTAGATCCAGGGGCGGCTGCCTGTATGCAGTCTCTTGATTTAGGTCTTAACAAACTGAGACAAATGAGGGAAGTTTGAGAGGAATTTACAGATTGGAGCAAGCAATGGAGATAAGAAGTCTGAAGGTGAATATGTCCAGACGCAGATGAGGTAACAGCAAGAAAATAGAGGAAATATTCAAGTGGAAGTTCCCTGTGGATTGTGGCGGTAGTGGAGTAGAGTAAACTATATTCATTTGCAAGGAAATTAACAAAGTGGCACCATAAAATATGTTCGGGACTAGGAAACATGAATGGATTTGGTATATTTTCTTCCTGCTGTCCAATGTGTATAAGAAGAATCAACAGAGGGGGCCCGCCAGAAGAGGAAGAGGTAGAAACTAAGAAGTGAATGTATGAATATAATAACTTGAAACCGTATTGCTATCTGGTGACATGCTAGATAGCGAGGGTGCGAGTGGAGAGAGCAGTAAGAAAACGAGTAGCAACTACATGGATGAATGGAAGAGATAGCGGGACTGCTGATAAACAAGCAGATTCCACTGAAAAACGGAGAAAGGTATTTGAAGCATGTATGTAAGATCAGTTTTGCTATATGCTCTGAGACATATTATTTGACGAAGAAGGTGGAGGATGTGTTTGTTGGGTGTGATCGGAAAATGTCGAGATATATGACTGGGATCACATTTGGAGGATGAAGTGTCCAGTGAAGAGATTGCAAGAAAATATGGATTGAAGGAGCTAGTACAGTGCGGAGAGTAAGGCAATTCAGGTGATTTGGGCCACGTGAAGAGGAGAGATGGTGGTGAGGCAGTGGAAGAGCTGTTAGAGTGAAGTTCCAGTTCGCCCGTCCACCGGGCAGGCCCAGGAAGACAAGTGTGTTGAATAGGATCTGGCAAGCAATAGGCATTGAGAAGTTGACGCACGGATAGAGATAGTAGGGAGCCGGTAACCTTCGGCCGTCTAACCTTAATAAGATTTATGGGAAAAACTGACGTTTTTTTTTTTTTTTTTTTTTTAAACCATAAAGAAGTAGAAAAGAAGAAAACAGGAGGCCTCCATATAACAGTTATTTGTTGGCTCTTGTGATGCCATACAAGTCATCAGTGTTTCATTCATATATCCTGACACTTCCCTAGATATTTTAAGGCCATGAAACTCTCAATTTACTTAATGCACATTGGTGTTTAAGTTTTATAGCATGACACGATGCATATTTTAACATTAACATCTACGTACATCTGCAAATCTATATTGGAATTAAGAAACGTTTGCATAACTACTAATTACCGCGTGGTAGAGAGCAGTATGTGTGGCATTGCTTATATTATAGTGCGTCTGGCGTATCAGTCTACGACCCTTGAAAAATACAAATTATTTTACTTAGAGTATTGTGTAGCGTGAAAAAGGGGATGGACCTATACAGTGACCTATACAACGGTCCACCCGAGAAGGTATAACTTATAGACTCCAGTATATTGCTTTAAGTTATACTGTAATATTTAGATATATTTGTATGTGTCCAATAAGTTTATAGCGATTAATTGCATATATTGTTCATTAAGTAGTGTATCTTCCAAGTCAGTTTATAAGAATTTTAAGTCCACCGGGAGCGAAAAAACATGCTAACAACAATAATTCTTAAATTAACGTGGTATTCGTCCTCAGGAAGGGATCATGATTATAGATTGTTTTAAATGTTTTTGCTTTTATTTTCTTCATCATATGCTGGGTTAGAATGTTATATAGTTTTCTCTAACTTTTCCATTTGCTACTATTTTTCAAATTGTTTTTGCTATTTTTTCCCGCTCGGCTGCACTTAACCCGGCAGATCACGTGTTTGCTAACGACCCTTTCTTTCACCTGCGGACACACGTCCCGTCCGCTATCTCTTAATTGACCACGAAGCACTAAAAACAATTATACAGTGTAATGAAGAGGTCCCGCGACGCAACGTAATCAGTGCGTTACAACAATACCTATTTGGGGGATGAAGACGAATAATATTACCATTAGTAATTCCCAAGGCATGCGAAGTTTAAATACTTGCATGCACGTGTCAATTGCTTGATTCTTGATAATGGTACATTGAATATTGAGGAAGTGCAACGAAAGTACCGAGTTGTGTGCGTTTATGAGCAACACACGCTCATTAATGTAAACTTAAGGGCTCAATCTGGCGACATAAAAAAAACCGTTACATAATTAACTATCGGTGCCGTCAGCGTAATTGTACCGATTATAAAAAACAACTTAATTTTTGAAAAGCCTCCAGACACATGAAAGAATCAGTCTGGAGAAAACCAACGAAAAAGAAAATAAGGGATCCCGCATTGTGGACGGTTGATTTAGAAAATACTCTTTGTATAACCGCGAGGAAGTTATATAGGAGTTAGAAAGAAAGTTTTGGTGCACAGAATTCAGACGAGTTTCAAAACACATACAAATGTTGCCAAAATATACGCCACGTACTAAAACATGGTATACATAACCGGTACATAACGAAAACACACACACAACCCACACACACCCACACCCACACACACACACACACACACACACCACACACACACACACACCCGCACACACAACACACAACCACACACACACACACACACACACACACACAGACACACATACACACACACACACCACACACCACACACACACACACACACACACACACACACACACACACACACACAGGCACACACACACACACACACACACACACACACACACACTACAACACACACACACTTGTTTTTCTGTTTTTCTGTTTGTTTTGTTTTTAGAGGATACTGCCTCAGAGCCATAGTGATCTACCGCTGCTGCATATTTTATTGTTGGCCGAAGCCACCACCCCGGGGGTGGTTTTTACAACCCCCGCTGGCACCCGGTTACCATTCACTGCTTGGTGGACGGGGCTAGGATTTAAGAAGACGCACCCTCTATTCTTTCGCTCAGCCCTGGGATCATGTTCTGACACCACACACACACACACACACACTGAGCGGGTGAAACTGGGCGATCGCGAGCCAGCTCGCGTGGACAAGACCCATGGAGGGTGAATGACACACATCCCACACACACACACACACACACACACACAAAACACACAACACCACCCACACACACACACCACACCCACGTCGTATTGGCTCGCATCATTTTAGATAAATAGACGGAGAGAGAGAGAGAGAGAGAGAGAGAGAGAGAGGGAGAGATAGAGAGAGAGAGAGAGAGGAGAGAGAGAGAGAGAGAGAGAGAGAGAGAGAGAGAGAGAGAGAGTATATAAATTGACTCCTGAGAATAATCGGCTACATTCCTTAATAATCATTATTGTATTTGACTAGGATATAATGTTTATTCAAACAGGTAAGAGATGTGATTGAAGTGGTCCCCAATAGTGGGTGGGAACCATGAATGCTAATTGTAATTCCTCAATCATTGAATTACGAAAATTAATTGATTGGCAATATTCATTCACCTAATTAAGTTAAGGAGGTCGAGGAGTCGAGGTAAGATTAACTGCAAGATCTCGAGTGATGGAATGAACAGATAATACGAATACACAGGTACATATTTAAGGAAGAAATGTTGAGGTAATTTCTCCTGTCCAACTACCTATATACATATATAGATCAGAGATATATATCGAGACGCCGAGATTCATAAAATGAATACAGGAAAATAATATAAAGCGAGATGTCACGTGATTATTAGTGTTTACATACATTTGTCTGTCCTGTTGTACCCTACAAGCTTAGTATTTTATTTCTAAAATGTCGAGATAATGACTGGGATACTTTGGAGGATGAAGTGTCCGTGAAGAATTGCAAGAAAATATGGTTTGAAGGAGCTAGTACAGTGCGAGAGTAAGGCATTCAGGTGATTTGGGCACGTGAAGAGGAGAGAGGTGGTGAGGCAGTGGAAGAGCTGTTAGAGGGGAAAGTTCCAGTTCGCCGTCCACCGGGCAGGCCAAGGAAGACAAGTGTGTTGAAGAGGATCTGGCAGCATGGGGCATTGAGAAGTTGACGCACGGATAGAGATAGTAGGGAGCGTATCATCGGCCGTCTAACCTTTAAATAAGAATTAGGGGAAAAACTGACGTTAAACATAAGAAGTTAGAAAAGAAGAAAACGGGAGCCTCCATATAAAAGTTATTTGTGGCTCTTGTGATGCAATACAAGTACATCATTGTTTCATTCATCATATCCTGACACTTACCCTATGAATTTTAAGCCATGAAACTCTCACTTTACTTAATGCACATTGGTGTTTTAATTTTTATACATGACACGATGCTATTTTACATTAACATCTACGTACATCTGCAAAATCTATATTGGAATTAAGAAACGTTTGCATAAATAATAATTTACCGCGTGGTAAGGAGCAGTATGTGTGCATTGCTTATATTATAGTGCGTCTGGCAGTACAGTCTACACCCTTGAAAAAGTAACAATTATTTTACTTAGAGTATTGTGTAGCAGTGAAAAAGGGATGGACTATACAGTGACCTATCACGGTCACCCGAGAGTATAACTTATAGACTCCAGTATATTAGCTTTAATTTATACTGTAATTATTTAGATTTTTTGTATGTGTCCAATATATTTATAGCGTTTAAATTGCATATATTGTGCATTAAGTAGTTTATCTTCCAAGTCAGGTTTATAAGAATTTAAGTCCACCGGGACCCAAAAACATGCTAACAACAATATTCTTAATTAACGTGGTAGTCGTCCTCGGGAAAGGGGGATTATGATTATAGATTTTTTTAAATGTGTTTGCTTTTATTTTATTCATCATATGCTGGGTTGGGAATGTTATATATTTTTCTCTAACTTTCCATTTGCTACTATTTTTCAATTTTTTTTTGCTATTTTTTCCCGCTTCGGGCTGCATTTAAACCCGGCAGATCACGTGTTGCTAACGACCCTTTCTTTCACCTGCGGACACACGTCGTCCGCTATCTTTTAATTGACAACGAAGCACCAGTGAAATGAAGAGGTCCGCGACGCAACGTAATCATGCGTTACAAAAATAACTATTTGGGGGATGAAGACGAATAATATTATCCATTAGTAATCCAAGGCAGCGAAGTTTAATACTTGCATGCACAGTGTCAATTGCTTGATGCTGATAATGGTACATTAAATATGGAGGAAAGTTCAACGAAAGTACCAGTTGGGGTGCGTTATGAGGCAACACACGCATCATTAATGTAACAAAAAAGGGCTGCAATCTGGCGACAAAAAAAAAACCTTTTACATAATTAACTATGGGTGCCGTCAGAGAAAATTGTACGAGTATAAAACAACTTAATTTTAAAAGCCTCCAGACACATGAAAGATCAGTCTGGAGAAAACCAACGAAAGAAAAAAAGGGGGTCCCCGCATTGTGGACGGTTTATTTTGAAAATACTCTTTGTATACCGCGAGGAAGTTGTATAGGAGTTAAAAAAGAAAGTTTTGGTGCACAGAATACAGACGAGTATCAAAAACACATACAAATGTTGCCAAATATAACGCCACGTACATAAAACATGGTATACAGGAACCGGTACATAAGAACACACACACACACCCACACACACCACACACACACACACACACCCACACACACACCCCACACACACACACACACCACACACACACACCCACACACACACACACACACACACACCACACACACACACACACACACACACCACACACACACACACACACACACACACACAAAACACACACACACCCCACACACACCCCACACACACACCACACACACACACACACACACACACACACACACACACTTGTTTTCTTGTTTTCTTTTTGTTTTGTTTAGAGGATAATGCCTCAGAGCCATAGTGGGTCTACCGCGCTGCATATTATGTTGGCCGAAGCCACCACCCCGGGGGGGGGGTTACAAACCCCCGGGTGGGACCCGGTACCCCTTCACTGCTGGGTGGACAGGGCTAGGGATTTAAGAAAGACCACCCATCTATCTTTCGCTCAGCCCGGGATCATGTTCTGAACACACACACACACACACACACACTGAGAGGGTGAAAACTGGCGATCGCGAGCCAGCTCGCGTGGGCAGACCATGAGGGTGAATGACACACACACACACACACCACACACACACACACACACACACACAAAACCCCCCACACCCCACCACACACACACACTCGTATTGCATCGCATCATTTAAAATAAATAGACGGAGAGAGAGAGAGAGAGAGAGAGAGAGAGAGAGGAGAGAGAGAGAGAGAGAGAGAGAGAGAGAGAGAGAGAGAGAGGAGAGAGAGAGGAGAGGAGAAGAGAGTATATAAATTGACTCCTGAGAATATCGGCTACATTCCTTAATAATAAATTTTTGTATTTGACTAGGATATAATGTTTATTCAACAGGTAAGAGATGTGATTGGGAAAGGTGGGCCTCAAAGATGGGCTGGGAACCATGATGCTAATTGTATTCCTCAATCATTGATTACGAAAATTTTAAATTGATTGCAATATTCATTCACCTAATTAAGTTAAGGAGGTCGAGGAGTCGAGGTAAGATTAACTGGCAAGATTCGAGTGATGAATGAACAGATAATAACGAATACACAGGTACAATATGTTAAGGAAGAAATGTTGAGGTAATTCTCCTGTCAACTACCTATATACATATATAACTGAGATTAATCGAAGACGCCGAGATCAATAAAATGAATACAGGAAAAAAAGTTACGAATTTCACGTGATTTTAGTGTTACAAAAACATTTGTCTGTCTGTTTACCCTAAAAAGCTTAGTATTTATTTCTGGCTACTTTATTAATCAATGTTAAGAAATACTAGATCGTCTCCCTCTAGCCAAAACTACCAAAAAGTACATATTGCGCCCTACGGACCCTGAAACCCCCAGTGACAACACTTGATTAGATGGCTGAGATAATAATTTTCCCGGGGAACTACAGGCGGGGTCCCAAAAAACTATGGAAGATACAAAAGTTAGAGAGAGGAAATGACTTTTTCTGAACCCCCTTGAGGAAGGTCTTGTACTCTTCGATTATTTTTCTTTTCTCATTTAAAAAGATCTCTTCATTAAAAAATTTTTCAAACCCCCATATCTAAAAAAGTTTTTTTTGGGACATTCTTGTTTTTGATTTCATACACTCATTTACTGTTATTTCGTGTATCTGATCTCCCAATGCGGAAAGCAAATAGATGTAATTTGAAAATATATCAGTGCCGAATGGACGTGAATTTTGTTGTTTTCCCCTTTCTATCAGTGTTTTCTCCTGAAATTTGGGTTTTTTTCAACGTTACGTTTTATCATGCTCATAATTGTGAGTCATATTCAAGAAGTTTCATGGTCTAAAAAAATAATTTTTATATTTACTATCTTTTTATCTCTAATGAATTTTTATCATTCAACTTTTTTTATTTTTGGGTTTTACCTTGCTTTTATGTGAAAAACAAAAAATGTTTATATTTTTCTCCAATTCATTTCTCCTGTTCCCTTGCCTCTTCCTCGTATTCCCCTCATTTTTGTCGTCATGTTCCCCGTCGTTTGTCTGGTCTGGTGATGCTGCTCGGACCATGGTCCTCGCTCCCCTTCCCCTCCTCACTGGGGTTGGCACACCTACTAATCCTGGCACATCTGTTATCTTGCTCCATCTTCCCCAAAAGACAATCTGTGTGCCCCCCTTTGCACTGCTTATACTCTCTACATTGATTTCATTTTCTATCCGTTTTTTCGAAACTTAATGATTTTTTTCTTTACGCTCACATCTCCATCACCGACTTTTTTTCAAACAAATTGCTTAATGGGAAAGGGGTTTTTTTTTCTCGTGGTTTTTTTGTTTTGTCTGTGGCATCAGGCTGGTGGTTCCTGTAAAATGTACTTGCACGGGGACAATTATTTTTGTCTGCGAACCTGCTCCCGCTTATATCACACCCGCACATCTTGGGAAAATCTTTTTTTTTTTCTTTAATAGAGAATCTAGTTTACGTATTGTGTTGGGGAAGGTGGGGGGGGAAAAGGAGCCCCTGTATGATATCTTTATGGAAAACCGTTCTGAGAGAACTCTTATGGAGTATTTTTGAAATTTTTG
>JACEEZ010015967.1:0-25000 GCA_016584305.1 Chionoecetes opilio
AAAAAAAAAGCGTAACCGTCTTTTTTCCCTGTAGGGGTATGACGGGGCGCCTGGCCCCCGTGATAGCAGGTCCCACCCCCCTTGGAAATGGCGGCCTTTTGGGGAGTTGGCCGTTGCCCCCCCTGACGCCGCGACCCTTTGCAGGGTTACCTCTTTGGTCGGGCGGGAGCAGAGGGGAAACAGCCTATAAAAAAGGGGAAAAGACCTACTACTCGTACTGTTGGGTTTATGAGTTCCGGGTCATCGGGAAAACTGTGGTATTCGTTCCGGTTTCGCACACCCCTTTTTTATTGGGCGGCGCTGCGTGAAGGCCGCGGGCCAGGCGTGCGGTCCCCAGGAGAACCAATTGACACGCCGCCGGGGTAAAAGTGCCCGGGTGAGCTATGCCCCCCCCGCCGGGAGTCATTGAAAACCCTTTTTTTTTTTTTTTTTTTTTTTTTTTTTGGCCCGATATTATACCCTTCCCTTTTTTCCCAAAAAATCTCTCTCTCCTCTTCTCTCTCCTTTTTTCCCTCTCTCTTCTCCCTCTCTCTTCCTCTCTCCCCCCTTTTTTTTCCCCTCTCTCTTTTTTCCCCCCCCCTCCTCCTCCTCCTCCTCCCCTCCTCTCCTTCTCCCCTCCCCCTTTTTTTTCCCCCCCCCTTCTCTTTTTTTTTTTTCCCCTTTTCCTTTTTTCCCTCCTTCCTTTTCTTTTTTTTTTTTTTTTTTCTCTTTCCCCCCTTTTCCTTCCCCCTTAAAATTTTTTCCTCCTCCTTTTTTTTTTTTCCCCCTTTTTTTTTTTTTTTTTTTTTTTTTTTTTTTTTTTTTTTTTTTTTTTTTTTTTTTTTTTTTTCTTCCTTTTTTTTTTTTTTTTAAATTTTTTTATAAATAATTTTTTCATTATAAATTATTTTTTTCCCCAAAAAAATTTTTTTTTTTTTACCCCATTTTCGTTTCCTTTTTTTTTGGAAAAGGGTTTTCGGTTACGAAAATTTCCCCCCTTTTCCAAATCTATTTGTTGGGCTTTTTTTTGGAAAAACTTTTCCTGTTCCTGGCCCCTTGGTCTCTCTCTCTCTCCTTTTCTCTCTCCCCTCTCCCCTCTCTCTCTCTCTCTCTCTCTCCTAAATTTCTCCTCTCTCACTCAAATCACTCCTCCCCTCACCCCTCCCCTCACCCCACTCATTTCACTCTTTTACCTCCCCCAAACAAAGGGTGGGGGGGTTTTATTTTTTTCACCCCGATCTGCCCGTCCTGTTGTCTGTCTTTTTTGTTGTGAAACAGGATTTTCGAAATTACGAATATTTTTGGCCAAACTGGGTATACCAAGTCTATTTGATTAAGGAAGAACTGATTTTTTTTGGAAAAACTATTGACAACTGTTGCCAGGGAAAAACCAAATTGTGAAATTCGGCCCGGAGGAAATGCGCTAAATACTGAGGGGCATATATTTTATATAATTATATATATATATATATATATATAACGTCATATTATATAATATTTTAAAGCCCTATATATATTTAAAAATTTTATATTTATATATATATATTTTAATATATAATATATATATATATATATCAAAATATATATTATTATATATATATAATATATTATATATATATTCTGAAAAATATATAATATATATTTTTAATTTTTATTAAAAATTTTATTTATATATATATATATACATTTTAAAATTATATATATAATATATATATAAATTATATATATATTTTTAAATTTATATATATATATATATAATTTTATATATTTTATATATATTAATATTATATATATATTTTAATTATATAAAATATATATATATATTTTTAATATATTATATATATTTTATAAAAAAACTTTTTTTTTTACTTTAAAAAATACTTTTTTGTATTTTTTTTTTTATGAAACCCAAATAACAACTTTTTGCCAGGGCCCAGGGAAAAATATTCTGAAATATTGGGGCGTAGGAATACGTTTCTACTTAGTGCCCCCTCACCCCCCCCCCCCCCCTTTTTCAAAACTGTGTTTCTGCGCGGGCCCCTTTGGGCCCCCGTAAATAAAAGAGAAACGGTGGTTTTGGGTGGTTTAAAACTGGGGCTTGGGGCTTGTTATCGGGCTTCTGTCTTTCTCTCTGTTTCTCTCTCTTTCTCTGTCTCTCTTTTTCTGTCACTTGGATCTTATATTATCTAATTATCTATATCTCAGCCCCTAGACCTTGTATTATCTCTCAGCCTTTGGACCTTATATTTAATCTCTCAGTCTTCGGAACTTATTAGTCCAAAATATTTACCTATTTTAAATATTTACCTATTTTATCCTACATCACTTGGATCTTATATATTAGTCTTTGAAGTTTTTTATTTTCTCAGTTTTCTTATTTTAGCTGTTATACTCATAAACTTTAATAATCTTGAGTGAGTCTTACCTTCTTCAAGCTTCAGTCATATCCCCTTCAGCCCTTAAGTTTTAAATTCCCTTTTTTGTTTTTGGTTTGAATCCACTGCTTCGATGTTTAACCGCCCAAAGGCCCCAGGTTAAAAACCTTCCCGAAACTATGCCTTTTACGTCCCACCCCTAGTTTTAAATAAAAACTCAGCCTCATTCTTAACCCGGTAGCCCCGGCTGCCCAAACAGCCCTAACGTCTTTTTCCCTTTCCTTTCCCAACCCATAAACCTAGACATCTCGATAAATAAATTCCCTCAACCCTTCAGGCCCCCGGGTGCCCTGGTCTTGAGGCATCAGGGGGCAAAAAGGGGGTTTCCTGTGGGGGATGAGGCCCGGCAGGAAGAAAAAAACGATGAGAGAAAGGGGGCCGGAGGATTTTTTGAAAAAAATGAAAAGACATAAGAACATATAAGAAAAAAAGGAAAGCTCAAGGGGCCGCGAGGCATCCACGGGGTTTATTCCTGTCACCTAACACAAAACCTACATCCCCCTTTTCACCCCCTCCTAAAACCCTATCCACCCCTCTTTAAACCCTCCCAAATTTAAACTCCGCACAAACTACCTGTCTACTGAGAAAATTTTTCTTCATTCACCACCCTATTTGTGAACCAGTTTACCCTTTTTTTCCTTTTCTAATCTCGTTTTTTTCCACTTGAATTCTTTTACTTTTTGTTTTTAACCCGGGGGGGGGGGGGGGGTTAAAACCGAAAGAATTTTTCCTACTCTCCTTTTTTAAAAACCCTTTAAACCCAAACTTAAAAACGTCTATCAGATCGCCCATTACTCTGCGTCCTGGAGTGAAAAAAAGGGAAAGAAAGGAGAAAAAATTACATTGTGGGAGCCGTAGAAAGGAATCAGGTGATGTTTTTTTTAAGGCATTGAGTGGGTGGGGCCCAATTTTACTTAATAGGGCGGGGGGGGGTGAGGAGGGGGCCCAGTAAAGCGTGTTTGGGGGGGTTTTGGACGGTGGGGGGCTGTCTATGGATGGAGAAATCAGTTTTCATTATTTTTTTATCATAAAGGGCTCGGCATGGCGGGAAACACCCTCCCCGACCCGTCGACATGCTTTCTTTCGAGGTGTTCCGGTAAAATTCGATTTCATAGCTTCACTTAGGACGTTTGAATCAAAGCCCTTTTGGGATGGGGTTATTGCCTTTTTGCTTTCCTTTCTTTTTTTCCGTTTTTTATCTGCAGCTTCTTTTCCCTTTGGGGCCCTTTTTCCCCTTGTGTGTAAAAAAAAATTTTTAAAAAAAAATTTAAATGTGAAAGCGTTTTAAAGCGCTTTTTTCCTTTTTATTTTTTGTCAAAGTCCTATTTTAAATAAGTAAGAGAATAAAGGGAACTTTTTATTTTTTTCGAAATTTTCCTTCTTTTTTTTACACGGGCGGCCCCTCACCACTGCTTTTTTTTTCCCCAAGGGTTTGAAAAAACTGGCTCTTCTCAAATCGGGGTTTGGCCGAACCTCGGGGCAGACCTTTCATTTTTCTATTTCTAAAAAATTTTAACTAACTAACAATAAAAAAAAACAAAAATAAAAAAATTAATAATAAATACTAACTCCCCATACTATAGTATTGTATTATTTGGTTGTAGTAGTTTTTAAAATTTTTATAATGTACAGTAAAAGTAGTCGTTATGTGTAGTATTTTGAAAAGTAGTAGGGGGAATAGTATTTTTAGTGTTATAGTAGAAAAATAGCAGGGGGTAGTAAAAAACCTATTCCTTATACAACAAATTTTGGTTTTTGGACATGTTTTTTTACCCATAAAGCGTACAAAAAACAGAAATGGCTGTAAAAAAAACAAACTGATAAGGCAATTGGCATCGTGTTTTGGGGCGGGGGGGGAAAGGGGGGAAACTAGGCTGCGCCAGCTGAGTCACGTTCGAGTCACGTGTTCCCATTCCCCCCCCCCCCAACACGACCACTTCCCTTTTATTGTTTTTTTTAATTACATCCATGCTTTTTTCCCTGGAACTGCTTATTTGGAAAAAATAACATGTCCATTAATCCCAAATTTGGTGTTGTTAAAAAGGTAATGAAATGTTCCTTACTAGTAAAAGATAAGTTTAAAATTCATTCATAATTTAAACCGGGAGGGGCAACCGCGGTTACACACTGTATCACGGGTATCGTCCCCTGGATCGCGTGACTTCACTAAGCCCCCCCCAACCTCGGGGCGGTGCCGTTTGGGACTGGGAACACCCAAACCATTTTTAAACGACCTTCGCGCGGGGCCAAGGTGTCTTTTGTTTCCCCCTCCAACCCTGCTGTCTCTGCCCGCCTCACCCCTCATCCCGCGCCGCCATGCCTAGCAGGGCCACCAAACACTCACAGCAAATGCCCGGGGCCCTCGCCTCCCCAGACCGGGTTTTTCCCAACGGGCACCCGTATTATAACTGGAATTTTTAATGTAAAAAGGGCCCAAAAATAACTGAGGGGTAACGGTTTTTAAAACTATCCCCATCCCTGGGGAATTAAACCCATGACACCTCCTGGGCAGTATTAGTTTGGGGATGAAAACTTAAAATTTTTTGGGTTTTGGGACCTCCCAGGGGGTTTTATTTTGTAAAAATTTTTTTAATCGGGAAAATATCAGATTTTGCTCGAAAATAAAAAAATGCCCAATAAATGACCAACAATGCATAAAAAAACTTTTTTTGGTGTAAAAAGAGCAAAAAACAAGCCAAAATTGTAAAAATATTTTTTTTAAAATTGCTAAAATAATGAGAAAAGACTAGGGATATTATATAAAAAGGGGCCAAATGGGCGAATAGGGGATTGGGGGGGGGGATAATAAAAGGGAAATATTTTGGGGCCCTTCCTCTGGGCTGAGTTTTAAAAGGGTTTTTTTCCCCCCCGTCGTTCTTCCCCCCCCCCCTCACTCACGACAGCCCCCCTCATCACCCCGTCCCCCCCTTTCCTACCCCCCCCAATTCCACCCCCCCTCCCGGGTCTTTCCCGATTAGATGAATCACGAGCTGATTAAAAGAAAAAATTGATGGGAGGCACCCTAAACCTCCCCCCATCCCACCGCCCCACCGCGGGCAGGCTAAAGGTGCTCCAATGGACCCTTCAAGGGAACCGTGGCAAAGACCTGAGGGCCCCTGCCAGGCCTAGGGGAAGGGGGACCTGACCTCGGCCCTTCCTTTGCGGGGGACGCTGACGCCGGAGCACTAGGGAGTGGAGGAAAAAGCGGGATACACGGTGCCCCTCCCTATCAGGGGGCGAGGATGGGGTCGAGGCTGTGTGGTATGGCCCCCACGCTCATTCCCGCCCCGTCGGATTGAGGCCCCCGGGGACCTTTTTGCGAGGGGGGGTGGGGGGTGATGGCAGTGCAGCTGGGTTTCCCGGGGGCCTCCCACTGACTGTTAAACGGGGTATATAGCGGGAGGGGCAACTGGGGGCCCGATGTTTTCCCTCCCCCCTCGCCAAAAAAAGCAGCGTCCTGGGGGGCGGCGATTTAAATCCCCACCACCCATGCGCAGTCGGCCCTCCCCCCAGCCAACCGGGGCGGGCCGGGCCCCTAGCCACGGTGCTGGAGGAGGGGCCTGAAATTGTCCTCCTAAACACCGAGGAGCCCACCCCCGTCCGGAGTGGCGGATGGACCTCAACCCCTTTCTCCCCCAGTGACCTGGGGACCGGGGCCCCCTCCTGGCAGGTCCACCCCCCTTTGCCGCGCCCCCCTACGCGTTTGCCACTACACTCCCGGTCAACCCCGGGCCCTTGCCACAGCCCCGCCCCCCGCGGTGGAATAAAACCGGGCAACTGGGCTTTGTTTTTAGGCCTCCCCGGACGGTTGGGGGGCCACCTAAGAGCCGCCGGAGGGTCTGGAAACCGCGTGAAAGGGGAACTGACGTGGCCATTGAGAGGGCGGCGGAAAGGGAGCCATACCCGGGAAGGGGCCCCCCTTCCCCCGGGCCCCAGGTACAGCCAAACTGGTTGGGTTTTACAACCCGGAGGTGCGGGGGAAAAAGAACCACATGGTTTAAAATCCACCGGGAAATTGTACAGCAGGGGCCGACTTTTAACAATCTGGGGGGCTGCTGCGTGAGGTTGGGGAAGCACGCTCGGGAGGGGCACGGGGGGTGGTTAGGAGACCAAATGGCCGAATGGTGGGGGCGGTTTTAAACCAAAACACCCCAACTGGCCCCAGCTGTGGGGCAAGGTGAGGACTGCCTCCGGAAAGGAACCCCCCCGCCCCCCCGCCCCCCCCCCACCGTTAGGGGGCCCGGGGCAAGGTGGGGATTTTTTCCTCGAGGGGTAAACAGCACCCAAACCCCCCCCCGTGTCCCGGCTGCAGGTTCGGCTTCAACCCGTGGGGCGAGGCTGTCCCTCGGCGCCGGGCTTTTCCCCACGCCCAAATTTGGGACAAATTCACTTCCCGGACTAGTAAAGGGGCCCGAAGGGACGGGACAAACCCCCGGGCGCTGGGTGGCGTCACCTACTCGAAAGCTGGGCCCCCGGGTGGGGCGGCCGTGGAGGCGGGGGGGACTCCCGGCCCTGATCAACTCCTCCTGGCTGGCTGGCCGCTTTTCCCTCGCGTGGGAAAGGGGGCCGACCTCCAAACCCTCCCTAACCCAGGGGACCCCACCAAAAAGCGGGCCCCATCTCCCTGTGAGCTGCACGGCCAAGACGGCGGAGAGGGTGGTGCTGACCCCCCCTCCCTTTTTGGCCTGGGAGACCCCCCCCCACACATTTTTCGGCCTTTCCCCCGGGGGGGGCACCTCCAACAGCGTCATTTGGCCCCCCCCTGGCCCAAAACGACAACCGCCCTGCTGTCGCCCCTTTTTCCCTTTACCCCGGGGGAAGGCGTTTTTAGCTGGCCCAAAGCCCACCCATCCTTTGGCCGGGCTGGTGGGCGGGGGGGTCCGGGGGGGGAGACCCCCTCGCCTGGGTTGAGGATTAAAACCTTTTGGGACCCCCCCCCCCAAGGGGCAGGGTTTCCCGTGGCCAGGTTTTCCCGCTACAAAGGGGCCCGGAGAATGGCCCCCCAGGGCGAGGTCCCCAAGCCCCACCCTTTTTAACCTCCTGATGGAGGGAGCTGGGCGGCCCGCCGTTTCCGGGGGGGCACGAACTTTTCAGCTACCCGACAAATTGGGCCTGGTCGTCACTGGCCGGGATGACCGGTTTTTCTCTGAACCCCGCCGCCCTTGAAACCTTTGGGCGTTGCAAGTTCAGAGAGCTGGTCTCAAGATTCGGCCCGATATGTTCAAGGGCCCTTGTGTTTAGGGCCGCTGGCCCCCCGGTCCCGTCCTCTCAGATCAGGGGATCAGGGTGGCTTGGACCCCTTTCCTTCCCGGTACCTCGGAATTGTGGGTTTGGGCCGGGGCCTCCACTTCCAAACCCTCAGGGCCCCGTATCCCGAGGGGGAGGGGTGAGACCAGGCTCAACGTCATGAGGGCCTGACCGGGGCACACAGCCGGGGGCCAAAAGTCATCAGTGCTGCCATCTTCTTTCGTCACATTTTGGGGCGCCCCCTTGTAGACCCCAGGCGCCCGGGGCTTGTTTTCGGGAAACCTCACCCAGCAGAGGGTTGAGGTTTCCCTTTAGAAACCCAGCTTTGAGGACCCTGCTGGGGCACCCCCGCTGGACAAAAAACCGTGTCATGCAAAGGGGGAGGCAAATTGGGGGGTGCCCTAGCCACCGGGTTTTTACAGATCATGGCCCGTCGGGTGGCCAAGATCCTCTGCCAGGCCCAAGGGGGTCGTCGGCGGGAAAAGGCTGTGCAGGGTCATGCCACACAGGGAGCGTGGGCCTATCGCCGGGCAACACCCGGCTGCAGAGGGTGGCAGACGGGCCGCCAACCAACCCCCTCCCCGGCCACACCCACCTTCTGTGTCGACCTGGGCCGCCCCGCTGTCAACTACGTCGCTCCGCCGCGTGGAGCCCCCTTTTTCCGCCCAGGGGATTATCGCCACACTGGCAGCCGCAAAAAGGGGTTGTGCACGCGGGGGACTGAGGCAGCACGCCCGCAGGCGGTGGGGCGCGCCAATTTCCCCAGCAGCGTCGCGGTTGCGATTTACTACACCCCACGGCCCCCGTTGAACCCCGAGAAAAAGGGCCCACAGGTGCTGGGGGTGGTTTTCGAGCAGTGAGGGTGCTGGGCCTGGAGGACGCCCGACCATTGCTCCCGCTGCCCAAAGGAAACCCGGGGGGGCGATAGGCTCGCCCCACAGCACGCCCTGGGGGCCCACAGGAGGGGGGTCGTGGGGATTCACACCGACCGAACTCCATGTCTGCCCCACAGGGCCTACGGCAGCCCCCGGCACCCCCATGGACAAAAAGTGCAGCCAAACCCCCCGCCATCCGGGGCCACACCAGGTCCTGGGCCCCGCAGGGGCCGCCGCGTAGGTTCAATGGGTGCCCAGCCACAAAAGGCGCCGGGGAACGAGGCAGCCGGTGAGGCGGGGGCCCCGGGGGTTTCCCCATCATCCAGCGGTGGGCCCTTTCCCGTCTTAACCCAGCACCATGGGGGCCAAGATACTTGGGCCCGATGCGCTGCCGTCTGTGGGCCCCAGAGCAAAATTTTTCGCCCCGCTGGTGCAAAATCGGGGGGCAAAGGGCCCGGCACAAACAAGCCACGAACAACAACGAGCCGTTACGGGGCCCCCCCCAGCAGCTGTCCCGGGGCCGAGGGGGTCGTCCTACAAACCCACTTTGGCTCGGTTACTTGACCCTGGAGGAACTGAAAAGGGCCCGGGGTTTTGAGGGCGGCCCCTGGGAGCTCTGTCCTCTATGACTCCCCATCCCCCGACCCCCTACCTGCTTTCCTGCCTCGCTACAGAGCGGCTCGAACGTGGGGTCGGCCCGCTGGAGAACGCGGCCGCCCTCGTGCGGCAGTTTCAAAAAACCCGCCCCCCCTGCTGGAGTGGGCGTGCCGCCCCCCCCCCCCCAAAAACCCTATTAGGGGAGTGGGTCTCACGCCCCGCCCACCTGTGACCTGACTGTGGCTGCGGGTAAAGGGGGCCCGGGGTAATGCCCTCTTTATTACTGGGTTTTTATGTATAATGTATGTGTATGTATGTGTGTGTATGTATGTGGGTAGGGATTGTAAAAATGTTTTTAAAATTATGTAAAAATATAAATAAATAAAATAAAAAAAAATGTTTTAGGGGTTTTTTTTTTTCGAGTAGGGCAAGAATATTTGTTTAAAGCTTTTTTTTTTTACACGAAAAAAAGCTTTTCCCCACTAGTAGGAGTAGCAAGGTAGGAGGAGGAGGAGGAGGAGGGGAGGAAAGGGGGGGAGGAGGAAGAGGAAGGAGGGGGAGGAAAGGGGAAGGAGCTGGGGGGGGAAGAGCCTTTTCCGGAGGAGGAGGAGGTAGATTTTTAGCTCACATTTCCCAATTCTATTTACCTAAATTACAGCCGGTTTTTTGATGTGTCGCGGGGTGGGGAAAAGGGGCAGGGGGGTGGGGGGTTCGGGTCGGCGGATTTATTTATATCGTTTTGTGATAAATTTTGGTGGTTTTTTTTTTTTTTTTTTTTTTAAAATTTTTTCTATTTTTTACTGTCTTGATCCGCAATTCACAATTTCGCTTTGCCCGGGGAAACCCCATCTGTTACATGTCGGGGTTTTCGTTGGGGGTGTTTTCCCGGGCGTCCCCCTTTAGGTGTCATTATTTATTACCGGGGGTCCCTTTCCCCCTTTACCCCGCTGGGACCCTGGCGACTCGAGGGCCCAAGACGTCCCCACTCCCCTTCTCAGCACCCCTTTAAAAATCAGAACATAAGAAAATCAGGGGCTACAAAAACCGTGGACCTACACTGGTAGTTCCTGTTACTTAACCCTACCTTTTCCCTCCACCCTTTTATCTCCATTCATATAATTGTCTAGCCTCGTTTTTTAAAACTCCCATTGACCCCCACACTAACTACTATACAGAGGGGGACGAAGGGAACCAGGACTCAAGCATCAAAGGCGTGCGTCAGAACCTTCTCGGGTTCCCCGTGGTGAGCGGGCCCCCGCGTGCGTCGAGACCCGTGGCAGTGTTTGGGGGGAGGGGCCCCGAGGGGGGTCCCCGAGGTGAGGCCCCAAGGGCCCTCTCAACTAAAAGGCCCGCGCCTGAGTTGATGACGTCACGGAAAGGCGTCTTAAAAGGCCACCCCAGATGAAAAGTTTACCTACCTAAATTTTAAAAGTTTTTTCAGTTTTAAAAAAATATATTTTTATCTTTCCGGGAAAGTTTGTTCTATAATATTTCAAAAAAAACCCGTAAAAACACATTAAAGAAAAAGCCATTTTTGAGACTCTCAAGAATATGCATGAACTTAAACTCTTCGCATTTAATATTTTTCTCGAAAACATTTTACATGGAGAATATCAATAGAAGCGGAATTTAATTCGCTTTCCATTGCTATATTTTGTTTTCTGATAAATGAATTAGCAGCATGCATAAATTAGCGTTAACTAAATACATAACATCATGAAATCGGGTAATTTCGTACCTAATATATGTTATCAGTATAAAAAGATATATTGTTATCTTCGGAAATGTTTGTTTTATAATATTATCAAATAAAAAACCGTAAAACAGACTAAAGAAAGGCCATTATGAGACTCACAAGAAATATGTATGAACTTTAACTCTTCGCCATTTAATATTTTGCTCAAAAACATTTACATGGAGAATATCAATATAAGCGGAATTAATTAGCTTTCCATTGCTATATTTCGTTTTTTGATAAATGAATTAGAACCATACATAAATTAGCGTTAACTAACAAAAAAGGTCATGAAATCGGGTAATTTTTCCGTTTGATGATGTTATTTATTTAGTTAACGCTAATGTATGTATGGTTCTAATTCATTTATCAGAAAACAAAATATAACAATGGAAAGCTAATTAAATTCCGCTTCTATTGGTATTCACCATGTAAAATGTTTGCGAGTAAAATATTAAATGGCGAAGAGTTTAAGTTCATGCATATTTCTTGAGAGTCTCATAAGGCATTTCTTTAGTTGTGTTTACGGTTTTTTTATTTGATAATATTATGAATAAACATTCCAAAGATACAGTATATCTTATACCGCCCGTACATCCTCAATGCTGAAAGCTCGGCTCCTACTGACTCGCGGAGCAGACTCAGCTGTGACGTCACGTCCATCCCGCGCTCCCAGACTCAGGCTTTTACATAGAGAAGGCTTTGGGTGAGGTCCCAGTGCTGTCCTGGCCGGCGCGAGTGAGGGAGTGGTGGTGCAGCGGCTGACCGGACCTGAATACTGGTTCACCACCTCATCTCAGTGCCTTTATAGACCCCACGGTGTGATCTGTCGGTGTCTCGTGTGTATGTACCTCGCGGGCCCTGATTCAACCCCCGCCCCAGCGTGCACCTTCAGACGATCATTAAGTAATGTGAACAAATGTTAATAAACAAATGAAAACAAATTATATTAATTACAAAAACTACCACGTGTAGGTCTCGTGGCCTCTTGTAGCTTCATTATATGCTTATGTATTTCTTAAATATAAAATGATAAAACCATGACCATAATCATTTAAAGAAAGGGAAGATAAATACCGTGTGAGTGCTAGCATGAGGTGGATTGAAAGGCCGCGAGTACATGTCTTATCTTGTCTCACATTGTACCTCGGCATGTCCTGTTCCCAGCCCTGAGGATTTAATGGCGCGGGGAACACGCGACTCAACGATGACCGTTTTCGTGACCCAGTGGGCGAGTTGGTGCGGCAGTAGTTTTTCTCTCTCCGTCTCTAATCCTAACATCTAGTGAAAGAGATTATTCCGGCAGTACTCCTTTTTAATCCCTGGGACAACTGGTTAATCTGTGTCCCTTTCCCTCCTGTGTATCTGTGAAATCTTGACGCAGAAACTTATAGTGTTCGTGCATACCAGAAAAAAAAAAGGGAAAGAGAAAATAGGGCCAGTTTCTTGATAGGTCTACCCCAGCGGCGAGACCGGGGTTTAAAATACCATGGAAAAAAAATTTAAATGAATGAATGTTATCTTGGTAAAAGAAAAACAAGTGTGTGCGTTTTTAACATGATAACGATGGGTGGCGTCAAAACCCGAGACCCACTCGAGGATGTAACCCGTTTTTTATCACCGGGGAAAAGATAAAGAACCCAAGAAAACCCAGTTTTTAAAAAATACAAAACAAAAAGACTTTATTTTCCAAAATTTAATAATTGGGAAAAACCCGAAAAAAAAAAAATATAAAAAAAAAAATACAGTGGATACAAAACCCTCCTGAAGAAAAATAAATCCCCAAAACCCCTTTGACGAAAAAAAAACAAAAACCACAGGTAAAACCCCACACACCCCCCCTCGTGATGGGCTTTTTGCCGAGGGGGGGGGTGCAGGGGGGGGGGGCCGTGGGGTGGTGGTGGTGGTGGGCGGGGGGTTTGGGGGGGGGGATACCCCCACGCCCCCCATCCAGAAAACCAAAAACGATTTTTCCTATCCCCCGGTACCCTGGACAAGACGATACTTAAGGGGAGTCTTTGCCCTTACCTTACACCTGTTAAAACCACGTTTGATTACCTTTTAGTTTTCCCCCTTTTAAATTTTTTGCCCATTATTTTTTTGAAATTTTTTTTCAAAAACTTTTTTTGTCTTGCTCTTTTTTTTTGGGGCGAAAATTTTCTTAAATTAATTTTTGACCGGGTCCCGAATTAGTAAGTTTTAGTAATTACGCTTTTTTGGCCCACTTTTTTAAATTGTTTTGTAATGTTTTCTTGTTATCTTTTTGTTTTTCTTATGGGTTGCCGTGTCTTTTGTTTGTCTGGCCGTCCGTTGTTTTTCTGTGTGTCTATTTTTTTTTCCTCCCCCCCTCTTTTTTTTGGGCGTAAACTCTCAGCCGCGAATAACTGATTGCTCGAGTTTAAAAAAATTTTTTAAAAATTTTCAAAATTTTGGGTTTTACTTTTTTTCTCTCTTTTTTCTATGGGGCCAAAACGGGACCGTAGGGGCAAAAGCTATTTGGGGGAAAACAGAATTTTGACAAGTGAAATTTAAAAGAAAGGCAGGTAGGGGAGTGGGGTTAGTGTGCCCGGTTAGAGTGACGGCCGGGCAGGGGAACCCCCCTTCCGCGCGGGTTAACCAAGGGCACCCCCGCGTCCCCCCTTTAAATTAATCTCCCCCCTTTTCCTTCCCTTCCCTTCCTCCCCTCCTTTTCCTCTCCTCTCTCTCTCTCTCTCTCTCCCCCTCTTTTTTTTCTTTTTCTCTCCCTTTTTTTTCCCTCTCTTCTTTTTCTTTCTTCTTCCCCTCTTCTACAAAAATCTTTTTTTTTATACCCCAACCCATTCCCCCCTTGCCCTTTTTTAAATTTTTTTCCCATCAATAAATTTCCTTTTTGGGTTTCACAAAATTCCATTAATCTTTTATTTTTCCAACCCCCTTTTTTTTTATGCCAAAAAATTAAAAAACCAAAAATCGCCTTCCATTTGGTCGGGGGAAATTTTCCCCCTTTCCATCACCTTTTCCCCTTTCCGGGTTAACAAAAATTGCCTTTGGGGAAAATTAAAATTTTTATATATTCTTTCTTTTTTCCAAAAATTTATCTCCCACCCCCTTCCTTGAGAAACGTTAAAATAAAGGGAAAAAGGGAAAAGCTTTTTTTTGAGGGAAGGTTTAAACTTTTTCCCTTTTCCAACCCTTTTTCTTTTTCCCAGGAATTTTAAAAAGGGCCCAAGAAAACGGGGGAAAGGTAAGATTGTAACCAACCTTTTAGCGGTTTTTTTTTGGGTTTCCCAAATTTTCCTCCTTTCCTATTTTTTTTTCCCCTGGTAAAAGTTCAGAAAAGGCTAATTTTTAGGTTCAAACCCCCCAATTTTTAAAAAGGGGGAAAAGTCCCCCAAATTTTCCAAAAAACTTTTTTTTTAGTGTTTCATTTTTTAACCCGGAAAAATTTTTTTAATTTTTGGAAAGACGGGTTTTTCCCGTTGATTTTTAAATAAGCAATTTTTTTTCCGCATTAAAATTTTTTTTGGGTTTCTTTTTGTAAAGAAATTTTTTTTTTTAAAAGGGTTTGTGGTTTTTGGTTAGAAACATAAAGGAAGAAGGAACGGGGTCGGGGTGGAAGGGGGTTAGGGAAAACGGGGAAAGGGGGTTTTTTTTAATAAGAATTTTTAAGGAAAAACCGGACCAACCGGCCTTTTTGAGTGAAATAGGGGCGGGAAAGATGGGGGTTTTTATTTTTTTTAGGGGGGGAAAGAGAGGGAGGTGGGTTTGGGGAGAGGGGAGGAGAAGAAGAAGAGGAGAAGGAGAGGAGGAGAGAGGGGGGGAAGAGGAGAAAAGGGAGAGAGAGGGAGAGAAGGGGGCCCGAACCGAGGGAATGGAGGGAGTATAGGGGCCATCAAATCTTAAACCAGTTGGCAAGTCAGCCTTTCGTTATCAGTGCGTGCGTTGGGGCGGTTTGCATCCACAAAAACCTCCCCTACCTTCTCTTTCGTCGTCCTGCCCCCCCGGTTTCCACCCCATTGGGGAAAAACGAAACACAAAAAAGGGTAACACCCCCCCCCGTAAAAGATCCTTGGAAAACTAACAGGCCCCCCCCCCACCCCCGCCGGGAAACACCCGGCCTTTTTTCAAAACCCCGGGGGGGAGGGCACGCCCCCCCTTTGTTTTTAAAATTTCCCAATGCTTTTTTTACCCCCCGGGGGAAAATTAATTGTAAGCCCCTTTTTTTTAATATTCAGCGTTTCCCCCCCCAATTAAAGCGAGGGCCCCCCCCCCCTTAAAGAAGGGGCCGCCCAGTGCTCAAACGGGTGGTTTTGGGGGGAGGGCCCCCCCCTTTCACTTGGCGCCGGGGGCTTTAAATTTTTGGCCCCGCCGATAGGGCACCACTTGGCGGGGGAAATGCCCGGGGGATGCGGCGTAAACCCCCCAACCCCCGCCCTTTATAAAACTATTAAAAACGAGCACCCGTTTTGCCCTTTTAATTTTTTGATGCTACCCCCTAAGACTTTACGTTTAGGGGATGGGTGAGGTTGATGTGCTTGATTTTTACTCCTCCTTCTCTCTCTTTTTCCTCTTTTCTTTTCCTTCTCCTCTCTCTCTCTCTCCCCTCTCCCCCTCTCTCTCTCTCTTTTCCCTCTCTCGCTTCTCTCCCCTCTCTCTTCTCTCTCTTTCTCTCTCCTCTCTCTCTCTCTCTCTCTCTCTCCTCTCTCTCTCTCTCTCTCTTTTTCCCCTCTTCTTCTCCCCCTCCCCTTCTCTCTCTCTTCCCCTCTCTCTCCCCTTCTCTCTCCTTCTCCTCTCTCTCTCTCTCTTTTCCCTTTTCCTATTTTCTCCCCAAACCCCCTCAGACACTGGGGGCCTTCTGGGGTTTTGGGGGAGACAATCAGTCCTTCTTTTTTTTTCCTGTATCCTGCATGTGTGTGTTTTCCCAGGCGTTGGGATCCGTCTACTCATCCCCCTTTATTTTTCCCCCCTTCCCGTCCTTCCCTTCCCATTCCCCATGAGGGTCTACAAAAAAATAGTAAATAACAAACCAAAAAAATAGAATAACTTTTATAAAACATTTTTTAGGGGTTTTTGGGCTCTACGTATGTAGTAAAACAAAAGGGGGGGGGAATGAGCAAGACGAGGCCCCCCCCCTTTTCCCTTTAAATTCCTTCTACCCTTTCCTTCTTTCTTTTTTCCCGTGGCACGCTTTGAAATTTCCCCTGGTTGTCTTTTTTTTTCCACCCGGGAATTTAGCAAAAGTGTATATTTGTCCTTTTTTTGTCTGAATTTCCCCTCCTCTTCAGGGCCCAAAGGGCTTTTCCCCCTTTCTGGAAATTTGGGGGTGAAAATTCTTTTATTTTACCTCTCGCTTTTTCTTCCCCCTTTGGGGCGAGGAAAATCAAGCTTTGAGAATATGCCTATGTTTTTTTTTTATTTTCCCCTACCCGTCGGGGTGGCAAGGTTGGTAGAGACTTTGCCCCGCAATGTGCAGCGCCCAGTGCATTCGGTCAGGGGTTTTCGAGTCCCCCTAGTTCGTGCTAAACGGGGGGGCGGCGTTTTTTATAGTAAAAAACCTTGTGTTGGTATTTCCCAAAGTGTCTAGATAGGATGAAAATCTTTTTCTTATTTTTAAAACTTTTCCGGGAATTTCCGGGGGGAAAATTGGATAACTTACTTCCCTTTTTTTGTAGGGTTTTTTTGGGTTTTTTCATCTTTTTTTTTTTCGAAAAAAAAAATGACGGTTTTTGGGTGAAATTTCAAGGCCAATTTCCCTTTATTCCCCCAAACCTTGAAGGGCTTTTATGAGCACGACGCCCTTTCCCTTTCCCTTTTTCCCTCCTCCTCCTCCTTTTTACCCCCCTCCCCCCTACCCCTCCTCCTAAACTACTCCTCCCCCATCACCTCCCCCCTTCTCCCCCCTCCCCCCTCCCCCTCCCCCCCTCCCCCTTCTCTCCTCCTCCCTCCTCCTCGCAAAAATTCATGTCTTTTAGGGCAGGGGTCCCCAACCCGCGGCCCGCGAGGCCATTCCGTGAAGCCCCCCAGAAAATTTTCCCTTTTTGGGTTTCATCGGGGCGGCCCCCCTCATTCCAAACTTTTTTGTGTTAAAACATCTTTCCGGCCCTGCAAAAGCCAGTTTCGGGCCCTGTTTCCCGATGCCAAAAGGCGGAGTATGGCGCCCGGGTCATTTCTGCGACGTGCGTGGCTCAGCCGCGGTCTATGCAAAAGGGCGTGTTTTCGCCCTTCGAAAAGCAGCTGTCGGGGGTTCTTGTCCCCCAAAGGAGCTGAATTCCGCAGTTTGAGGATGCCGGCCGGGGTCGCCGTTTCTCGCTTTTCTCGCCGACCTGACCACCCCCCTGGACAACCTAAACCCTTCAGCAAAAAGGGCGGGATATACCCCGTCCCGGACATAGTAAAAAGGGTTTTCCACCCCTTGGGAAAATAAAGCTCAAGCGATGGGAGTCTCAGCTGGAGAAGAAGGACTTCAACCCCCTTCTCGAAGTTTGCGTCCGTTTAAACCCCCCGCACAGAGAAAAAACGTGGAAAGTCGTTGGGGGCTTTAGAAAAGAGTTTTCCAGGGCCCTTTGCTGATGGGGACGGGGCACCCCCCCTCAGAGCGAAGCTGTTCAAACGCCCCTTCGACGTAGGCCCCCTCAGAGTGTGCCCCCGGTTTACTCCAGCTTTGAGTTTATTTGGGTCCCGTGTTCCGACGGCTGCGCCAAAGTTCAAAGGACCCCCCCCTCAACCTTTGGCCCGTCTCAAGTTGCACAAGTCAATTTCCGGGCCCCCCCACAAAACGCGGGGCGAAAAAGGTTTGTCGATGTTTTGGAATCAAAAATACTTGTGCGAAAAAGCTGTTTAGCAAGATTAAACTGACAAAACGAAGAACCCTGCACCGTCAGAGATGACCCCTTGGACGACGTTTTCTTTCTGAGTTTAGCAAATGAGTTCAGTAAAAGGGGTTATTTCCCCGGTTTTTATAATTTTTTTTGCTAGAAAATTCACCCGGGTCTCATTAATTTCCTTTTTTGGGAATTTTTTTTTTCTGTATATGGGTTTTCCGGGGTTTTATTGCTGGGGGCCCTCGGGCCCCCTCGGACTTGTTCCCCCAGGGTGCCCGCGGTACCCCTTTCGGGGTTGGGGGGGCCCCGTCTTTTAAGGTATCCCAAACACACACACACACCCCACCCACACACAAAACACACACACACACACACCAAAACCCAACCCCACAAAACACGCCCACACACACACAAACCCGCATGGTTTACCGTCCAAATTTTCCCCGCCGGGCGCCCTTTCCTCCCCCGCCGCTCCCTCGGGGGGGGTTCAAGGGCCCGGGGACAGGGTGGCGCACGGTTTTTCCCCTTTTTACCCGTCTTAAACCGGAATATGGGTTGTTACCTCCCCCAACCCAAGTTGGGAGGGAGGTTATGTTTTTACCCCGATCTGTCTGTTTTTTTAATGTACAGGGGTTTTTTCCCAAAAGTTTCGAATAGATTTTGGGCCAAACTTGGAACCAGGTTTATTTTGGGATAAAGGGGAAAAACTGATTTAGTTTTGGGTGAAATCCCAATCACAAAATGTTATTTTATTTAAATCGAAATTTACAACTGTTGCAATGGAAACCCAAAGGGGGGTTCTAAAAAAGCAAAACCTTTTAAGCCTGTCTCTCGGGCTGTCACTCCTCAGCACTTTCAGCCTGAAAAGATCTATCCCTTTACCGTAAAATTTTCTGTACTTCTTTGGGAAAATATAAAAATTATCCTTTAATACAACAACCCGAAACAGTTCCTAATACAAAAGGAGTTTTTCAAAATTTTTTTTCTGCATGGTGAAAAATTTTTGGGGAAAAAAAATTGAATACATTTAAAAAAAATCAATCTTAAAAAATGTTTTTTTCATGAAAAAAACGCAAGTTCAAGCAGATTTACTTTAGGAAATATCTTTTTGTATTTTAAGCCTTCACTGAGTACCCGTGGGTTGTATTTTGTCTCTCTTACGACGAAAAAATTTTAACCCAAAAAGAGGTGGCCCTTTGGCATCTCCACAGAAACCATCTCGCGGGCAGGATCTGTATCAAAACCCCCTTTCCTTTAGGGCACCACAAGGGCAGGGGCTCAGTCAGCGCCCCGCTTTTTACCCCACGGCTCATATCTCTGATTTCTCCTAAATTTTCAAACCATAGGGCTGTTATCCTAAAATATTATCAAACGCCCTTAAACTCATCACACTCTCTATCCTCTACTGGAATATTGTGGCATTTCCCCTCCCCCCCATACCGTTTCCAAAATAAAGGGGACTTTCGTTCCTTATTCCGGTTTGTGTGGATGAAAATTTGTGAGGGAAAGGGTTCCCCCCCCCTCCTTCGTTAAAAAAAGGATAAAACCCCGAGGCCCAAGGGGTTTTTCGAGGGAAAAGGGGGGGTTGATGATTCAGAGGGGAAAAATTGAGGTGGGGGCATATAAATTCCCCGGCGGGGGGAAAAATAACAAAAAGCTTTAAAATGTCTTCCATCCCCGGGACTGTTCGTTGAGGTGCCAAGCACTTAAATTTCTTCTTTGGTTTTAAATGTTCCCCGCAGACAGACAGGGGCCAAACCCAAAACAGGTTTCTCAGTGAATTTTTACATAACCCAAATAGAATTTTTGAAGCCTCATTTGGTTGAACTTTTGTTTTTTTTATTTAAAAGACGGGTTTTAAAGATTGAAATTTTTAAGTATTCGATTCATATGGGGAAAAATTTTCACCAAGTGCAGAAAATAAAAATTAATTTCTACATTTTTTTTTATGAAATGTTTAGTTGTTTTTTTGAAAGGGGAATTTTTGTATTTCCCCAAAAAAGCACAGGGGGGGTTTAAAGGTAAAAGGGTGAGCATTTTGGCTGAAAATGCCGAGGATGGACCCGCCCCAGAGACAGGCTTTAGCGTGAGTTATTTTGAAAACTCCCCCTTGAAAAACCCCATCTTTCCCCATCCTTTTAAAATGGTGAATTAAAAATTCGGGCGGAGGTAGCGCTCTATGAGTGCTCCCCCTAGTTTTCATATGGGGTTCGCCCGGGAGTTCCCAGCCCTTTAAGCCCCTTTAAACCCCCTGTCAATAACCCGGGGGGAAAAAATTTTTCGCGCTCCTATCCATAACTCATTCTTCTCTCCTTCTCTTTTATTATTATTTTTGTTTTTTGTCTTGGTATTCTTGATGTTGTGTGCGAGTGCTGGTTTATTTTTATCGTTAATTATTTTTGTTGTTTTTTCTAATAGTTTCGTTTTCAGTGGTCGTAATTTTATTGTTTATGGTTCCTGTTTTCAGGTATGTATGTCATGATGTTATTTTGTGTACATGTTTTAGTGCTATCATGATTTATCATTCTGTTTTCCTAATAATTTCGTAAGTTTCAGTTGTCTTAATTTTATTGTTTATCATTATTGTGTTCAAATATGGTTATTGAATATTGTTTTCTCTTTTCTCTTTGATACAGGATTATCCTTTTTTTCTTTTTCTTTAATCTACGAATCATACAGTTCAAACTAAATGTTAATCATTATTTTTCAACTAATTATAATATACCGATTATCTGTCCACCGTTGTTCACGGTGGACCCTCCAACTGAGCAGCTTCACACCACTGGGTTACAGGCAGTGGATGCCGATCCTCCCATTGACGAAACCGCACCCTCTCTTGACGAAGTCAGAGAGACTGTAGCAAAGTTGAAGGGTGGAAAGGCAGCTGGTGTTTGTAATATCAGTGCGGAGGTCCTCAAAGCTGGGGGTGAGGCCATGATCCGCGGGTTGCATGCTGTCCTGACTGCCGTGTGGCAATCAGGTACCATTCCTCCTGACTGGAAAAGGGGGCTGATCGTCCCTATCTGGAAAGGGAAAGGGGACCGTCAGGACTGCAACAATTACCGCGGTATTACACTGCTCAGCGTACCAGGCAAGGTGTTTGCCCATCTATTGCTGACACGAATTCGCAGTCATCTGGTGAAGCATCAGAGACCTCAGCAGTCTGGGTTCACGCCTGGTAAGTCAACAACAGACCGTATCCTAGCGCTTCGTGTCCTGGTGGAACGCCGACGTGAGTTTCGACAGGGGATGCTTGCAGCCTATGTTGATCTCAAGAAGGCGTTTGACTCAGTGCATCGTGAGTCACTCTGGGATCTTCTGCGACTTCGAAGGATTCCTGCAAGGACTATTGGTTTGATAACTGGTCTGTATTCTGGGACTGAGAGTGCTGTGAAGTGTGGGGCAGGTGTATCCAGCTTCTTTCCTGTGAATACAGGAGTGAGGCAAGGGTGTGTCCTTGCCCCCTCACTTTTCAACGCTTATATGGACTGGGTATTGGACAAGGTTGTAGATCAAAGTGATTGTGGAGCATCCGTCGGCAACACCAAGATCACTGAACTTGTTTTTGCCGATGATGCAGTAATCTTTGCTAAGTCGCTGGAGGTCCTGGTGATGGCTCTCGAGGCGCTGCACGAGGAGGCAAAGCCTTTGGGACTTGAGGTCTCCTGGCTTAAGACCAAGGTCCAGGTGTTTGGAGACTTACTAGATGAAGCAGTACAGTCTGTTCATGCGTGTGGCGAGGACATTGAGATCTTGGAAAGTTTTACATACCATGGTGGTGCATAATGACGGCGGGTCACGGCAAGAAGCCTTACGGCGGTTGGCATAGCCCACGGTGTTATGGACTCGCTCAGCGGGAGTATTTGGCGTTGTCGGTACCTGTGCAGGAGGAGAAAGATCCGGATCTTCAAGTCGCTTGTGATCCCTGTCTTACTCTATGGTTGTGAGACATGGACACTAAATAGTGACTTGAAGAGACGAATCAATGCCTTTGGTAATAAGTGTCTTCGCAGAATCATGGGGTATCACTGGGATGATTACGTGTCAAATCAGCGATTGGACCGTGAGACTGAATCGAGGCCTATTACCTGCATAGTCCGTCAGCGCCAACCTCGGCTATATGGGCTTGTGGCACGCTACCCTGAAACCGATCCTTCCCATCGGGTTGTATCTGTAAGAGACAATCCGGCGTGGAGGAGGCCAAGGGGGCGCCTACAAGGCTCGTGGCTGGGGCAAATTGATGTTTCTTGTCGAGAGTTGCTTGGTATGGGAAAGGAGCCTGCATGGGAACTCACGTGTGGTGACCCACGGGATTGGCGTCGTAGGGTGGGCGAGGCGATGCGCCCCCCGGCGTATGCCCCCAATGATTGATTGATTGATTATCTGTCAATACACTAATTATCATGCACTGTCAATACACTAATTATCATGCACTGTCAATACACTAATTATCATGCACTGTCAATACACTAATTATCATGCACTCATTATCAGGGAGCACAATACACTTACTCATTGCAATTCCCAGCATCCTCCTATCCCCCCTTCCGCCCTCACCCCCTCACCCTCTAACACACACCTTACTTTACCCCCTCCCTCACCCCTTTATCCCCCTCCCTCACACCCTCACCCCCCTCCCTGACCCCCTCCAGGCCTCATTAAATGCCCCGATACCTCCCTTCATTGTCACGCACACATGCCTCATTCCCACCTTTATATAAAACTCATTAATCATTGTCGGACTTCACAATGTACAAACACGAATATTTTTTACCTTGAGAGACCTTTCACTATCCATCATAATGACGGTTTTCATGGATACACGCTACCATTCTCACCCTTAACCCTTAACACCTTACATCATAGTAAAACTCCCTTCCCTCCCACGCATTCTTTTCTGTAGTAAATCAGATGTCAAGGCATAGAGGATGGAAAGGAATATTCAGTGAGTGGTTTTGTTCTCTGATATATTGTGCAGTGAAAAACTGTCTTCGTAGTTCTGTAGGTTATCAATCATTCACGACTTTGTTATTTGTTGCTCTTTCACCGTGATATATAGACTCGCGTTGATGAAGGAATGTATATGGAAGGATAGGTAATTGTATCAGTCTAGAGCTTGGTTTAATTGATGATGCGAATTTTTTTTTTTAAGGAAAGTTAGTTCATTACAGTTATTTGGAATGATATCTTGGCCTCTCTCTCTCTCTCTCTCTCTCTCTCTCTCTCTCTCTCTCTCTCTCTCTCTCTCTCTCTCTCTCTCTCTCTCTCTCTCTCTCCTCTCTCTCTCTTCTTTGTTTTGTGCATTTTCAGATTATCGTTATAACTTTTGGTATTTATGGCAGAGGCAGAGTTTGCAATAGACGAATTAAGAGAGAGAGAGAGAGAGAGAGAGAGAGAGAGAGAGAGAGAGAGAGAGAGAGAGAGAGAGAGAGAGAGAGAGAGAGAGAGAGAGAGAGAGAGAGAGAGAGAGAGAGAGAGAGACACCCCAGTAAAACGAAATCAATAGTACCATAATTGAAAGCAAAGCAAGTATCAGCGGTTCTCTCTCTCATGATATCACCGGGAGGTCAGGAGGGAGGGCGTCTGGTGGGCTGGTCCCGCAGCTCTGAGGGCTTATTGTTTATACCCTCTCAGCACGATCGACCTCCACTGCGAGTTTAAGTGAGCCAGTGTTCGACGAGTGGGGCTTCAGGTTGATTAATCTTTGGTTTTGAAAGGTGAATGGAGAGTGGTGTGTCCCTATCTATGGCTCTGGTGTGTGGGTGGGGGCGGGGGGAGTTTCCTCATCTTAATTTCAGTTTCTTATCACACCGTTATCATATAACCTCATAACCGTATCTTTATTTTCTTATACGTATATTGCCATTCCTGCTGTTTAGTTATATGCATCTCAAATTCTCTTATACTTTCGCCTCGCACAAGAGTGATGCTTATTCGACGGCGATAATTTCCTTTAACCCCCAAAATACGTGAATATTTAGTGTCATCACTCATATTATACACGTCATCTTTGGGTATGAAGGACAAACTAACGAAAATATACCTTCCTTCATGTTAACGCTTCCCTTTAAGCAATAAATACGCTGAAAAGTATGACGCAACGCAATATTTAATATTACATAACAGGGAAATGACAGATAATTACTGTGCGTTAGAAGGGAAAGGAAAAAAAACCCCTGTCCTAAACCACTACTCTATGGCGGTGGTGCTTCCTTTGTACTTGTGGCCTGTGCTTGTACCTTGTGTGTGTACCTCTCCCTGTACATGCCTTTGTACCTGTGGCCCGTGTTTTTACCTTGTGCCTGTACCGATACCTACCTTTGTACCTGTGGCCTGTGCTTGTACCTTGTTTATACCTTGTGCCTGTACCTGTGGCGTAGTGTTTCAGGTGATCGATGGTTATTTAAAGGTATTACGCGTTTTGGTAGAGATTTCTGTGCATAGGTAAAGAAAGATATAAAGGTAGAAAAATGTAAAGGTAAGAAGATAACAGGTCAAAAATCGTAGTATTTGACTACTTATGTTCGTCGTCATAAATCAGATAATTATCGTCTGTTTATGTTGCTGGAAAACTTATTGACTGGTTCTGTGATGGAGGCTTTGTTGTGCAGCGCAGGGGGAAGGGAGGGGGCGGGGAGGGGTGGGGGTAGGTAGGGGGGAATATGATGTGTCTGAATTTAAATTGTGTGAATTTGTAGGCGTTATTGTTCAGAGGTGAATTACCTGAGGTAGGATGGAAAATTAGAATGTATGAACTGTTGATATCTTATGAATGTCGATGATTTGGAAGGTGGATTGAGAAGGAATTACGTGTTTTGTACAACTGTCGTCCAAAAAGGTTACATGGAATAAGGGGAAAAATGCTTCACATTGGGGTCTTTACCTCAACCTAGAGAATTTTGGAACCCCAATTAAGGAAATAGCTGTGTATACTTACTTACCGTTTTGTGGTATTTGAGGGAATATTGAAGGGAACTTTCGTGCTTTAGGTACTTGCAAAGAACCTGCCTTTACTGTTACCTCGAGAAATTCATGTACAGAGAAATAATGGAGGTCACTTGGCTTATACAGGAAAGTCTAAATAAACTGAAGGCTTACCTGAATATAATGAGCATCACTTGGAATGCCTAGAAAAGGTGGAAATAAAGAGACATATATGGAAATAATGGAAATAACCTGGCTTACCTAATGTCTTGAAATATTTAAGGGAGACTTAAGGAGAAGCGAAGTGTCTTTATTGCAGTTTTGCACATTTGTGTCGTAACCAACGTGAAAATACCCAGTCTATACCTATCTCTACCCATTTCTCTGGCAATTTATGGTAGAAATGAG
>JACEEZ010015967.1:32500-33948 GCA_016584305.1 Chionoecetes opilio
TTGATCTCCTTACTCCCCCCGGCATTACTAAAATCCAGCGGGGGCGCCCCTTGGTCCTCTAATACCAAGAACCTTTCAATTCTCAACCTTCTGGCCTTGCAAACTTAGAAACAAAAACTGTTGGTGTTTCGGTACCGGAGCCATGGGGACCAACACAAAACTCGTAGCCCTCTCTTACATGCCAGTAGTAGCATTAAGTCGCCCAAGACAATGGTGTTTGGGCCCCGGGGGGACACTGGTTCAATACAGAGTCGAGTTTGGCGTAGAACATTCCCTTCTCTTTAGTGTTTCCCCTCTCGGGAGGAGCGTACACTGCAAAAAGAGACATGAAACCCCGAGTGTGTTTCATCCTCACCCGCATTTACGGTATCAACCGGGGAAAATAACCTCAACAACGACGGCTTTTCGTTTGCTGGGTGCCCATAGTACTCCCCGTCACGGTGACCATTGCTCATGCCGGACCAGTAGTAGGGGTAACCCCCATGCTAGTTCGCCACTGCCAGGCCTCCTCGTCTCAGAGAGTCCCACTTTTTCCACCCTCAGCCTACTGAGCTCGATAGGAGAGGTATCGATTTATTTTTTGAAGGCTCAGAACGTTCCCCGAGCCCACACAAGAACCCTCCGAGGTGATCCCAGGGGGGATTCGACGGGCAGGCGCCGCCTCGCCCGCCCCGGCCACCCCCCTAAGAAAAAAGTTGGGTTAGGGGGCCCTACCACTTGATTTAGAGTGCGGGAAATTCCCCGGGGTTTTTTCCCCCCACTATAGCGTATAGGAGTAAGAAATAGTCGTATAGATTATAAAAAATTTTTTTTTTTTTTTTGTAGAGTTTTTTTAAAATTAGTTGTTTAAAACGTAAAAAGAGACAGGAGCTAAGGTTGATGAATAAAAAAAAAAATAAAAAAATATTTTTTTAGAGCTTTTGGGTGCTTAAGAACCTAAAGGGAAGATATATAATTGTAGATAATATTAAATATTGTTTTTTTAATGTATATTTCAAATGTGTTGTACAACTTAAAAAAACAAAAGTGAAGGATCATCAATGAAAGGGAATTAAATGCGTTATTTTTAAATTTTTTTTTAAAAATTCTAATTTTTCAAGAACCCTTAGTCAGGAAGAAAAAAGTGGGGTGTAACTTTTTTTTTGCAAAAAAACTTGTGTTAAGAAGGTTTGTGTATCTTCAGATTTTAGTGCGTAGGCAAAACGTCTAGGCTGAACAATATGGAGACATTACTGTGACGGGGGAAAAAAAATGGGTTTGTATACGTACAAAAGGGTGGATGGTTGTTTTCAGTGTGGTAATGTAAATTATGAGGAGGAAATTGGAATAGGGGGAGAACAATTGGGTTGTTTTGAGAGCAAGGGACAGAGGGAAAGAAAGTAAAGGGTTGAAATTTCAGCAGAGTGAATGAAGAATTGGACTTTTTTTTTAGATATCAAAGACGGGGG
>JACEEZ010015968.1:0-29662 GCA_016584305.1 Chionoecetes opilio
TTTGAAAACAGTGTGAACATCACCCAAATTTTAAAAACAGGGGAACCACAAATAATAAAACATGTAAAAAAATATATTAAGCTTTGCTACTCGAGGCGAGAAATTTTGCATTAAATTGCTATTATAGAACGTTTCCAACCGTAATGAATGTCATCCATATAATAGTAGAACAACAGAAAAAACTATATTTTTGGTATTCAGATGCGGTGCTCAATGTTTATCGCGAAATTAATTTATGAAAAATATTAGTCGCGGAGCCAAAACCAGTAGACCAACCTTTGAGTTAAAACTGCCAGCGACCACTGGCATTTCTCGAGTTCAGTTCTCTCTAATTGAAAACGGATTGGTTTCTGCGACAAAACACAACAAGCTTGGTAGGGGCCGAAATAAAAATCAGTCCAAAACATTGCAAACAATATCACAAAGCAGTATAACACACATTTCAGCAAGTGTTTTTGGAGTGGTTTCGTAATCCAAGACGGTGCTGGGGACGAAAAAAAACACGGCTTTTACTGCTGCTACATAAGAACATAAGAAAAAGGAAGCTACAAGAGGCCACGAGGCCTACACGTGGTAGTCCTGTAAAGGAGCAGTTATAGTAGCTCCTACTACAATACTACCAACTGCTATAAAAAAAAGGTTAGGAAGAGGAGGAGGAGAAGGAGAAGCTAGGGGGTAGAGGAGGAGGAGGAGAAGAAGGGTGGAGCATTTTGGTGTGGATGATAAATTTGTTTATAAACACAGCTGGAGAGCGGGGAAGCCTTGTGATTGGCTGAAACTTTTTGAAAAATTTACTATGTGATTCGCTGGCGAGGCTGTGACGTGATTGTACTCGCTCAGCCAATCAGCTATCGAAGCCCATAGTGACACCGTAGCGCCACTCCCATATCTCGTACCAGAATCCCCGCGACTTCCGGGTTGTACAAATAGAGGAAGTTAGTTAAGCTAAACACCGCGCCCTTTAACTCTCTCTGAATGTCTGCCCTGGGCGTCCACACAAATTCGTATTAGTTACGTATTTTTGCTACGTAAAAGTTACAAAACCGCTACCTTTATACCAAGATTAATAGACTACCAGGTTAAACTGCGCGCAGCTTAGTGACGTCAAATGCAGTACCTCGAGAAAACGACGATTTTTTATCGTGGACTATTCTAAAATATGCCCCGAGTCTCATCGCTGCAGGGGGTGTCTCGGAACCCCCAGGAAGCTGCACGCGGGGCCCGGGTATTAGTAATCAGCCTGCCCGGAGGGGAGGTGGGGAGGGGGAGGATGGGGTCGTCTCCAGGGCCCATACTTATAAAGATTTAGGATTCGTCTTAGACTCGCTCGAGTCTTAAATATGGCGGCCGGCGTCCTAAAAACATTTCGAGCATCCTAAAATCGCTAAGACTCGTCCTAATTTCGAGGTTTGGCCCAGGAAGAGTGGGAGGTGTCTAGCGAGCAGGGGGGCGGCAAAAAACTCGCCTAAGGACGAAAAAACATGGAGTGCTCCACCCACTCCGAGAATTTTTTCGTGATAGGAAAAATGAAACGGGACGAATTTGTTAAATACAAAACTAACCCCCCCCCCGATACCGTTTGGGCCCGAAAAGGGGGTTTAATTTTGTAAACAGGACTAGTGGGAGATGTAATATAAAGCAACACAAAAAAATAGGGCCCCATCAGGCAGGGAAAAAGGCACGAGTGTGTTATTATTAAATTTTTTGGGGGTTTTTTTAGCCCTGTTTCCCCGGGCCCTTGTTATCAGGTATCGTGATCAGATTGAATTTGCACCCCCACCAAATGTTAAATGAAGAATGGTATCATGTTGAGAATAAAAGCGATTTAGAGTGGCCCCATTATAAAAAAAAAAAATTAAAATTGAAAAAGGGTCGGGGATTTTTTAAAGCCATGGAAAAAAATATCCATATAACTCTTTTTTCTTTTTCCCACTGCCGTGGTTTTTGATAATTTTCTTATTTGTTCTTGAATCATCTTTTAATATAAAAAACCCCCACCTCTAACCAAAATTTAAAACATTTTTTGGTTAAAAAGAACTAGATTTTTAGGTAGTAATGTATAGCATTATTTTTTAAATTTGCCCCAGGGGAAAGGGAAAAATTGGGGTTTAAAAAAAAACCCAGAAGGGAAAAAAATCTAAAACTATGAAACGGGGTTGGGGAAATTGTCGGGGCTCGAGGAGGGACCTAAACAAACGGTAAATATTCCCAGGATTTGGGGGGGTTTTTGTTGGGGGGGGCCCAAAACCACCCGGAAAACCCGCGCAACCATAAAAATTTTTTTTTTTTAACCCCCAAATAACTCAACATAACCTAACCCCAAATCTCCCCCTAAGTTTAAAAAATAACCTAAACCAAACCTTAACAAAAACCAAATTAACAAAACCTAACTAAAGAAATTTTTGGTAAAAATTTGGGACGATGCTTCGCGGTCTTTTTCGGGGACCCCGGACTTTTTTTCCCGGGTTTCTTAAAATAGGTGCTTTTTCTAATGGAGTATTTTTATTTTGCGAAAAAAAAAAACCCAAAGTTTAAAAAAAAAAAAAAAATCTTTCATGAATTTTATGAACCTTTTCCAAATTTAAAACACTGTACCCTCCATCGGGAAAAAAGCACTTAAAATTGGCCGGGAGAAATTTTTCCCGGGTTTCTTTTTGGGTTTATAAAAAACCTAAACCTAACCTTTTGGGTTTTTAATTTTGAAACCCAAAACAAAACCTGGAAAATTTTAAAAAAACAAGGTCTCCACGCTAAGGACACAAATGTTGGCTCTACGTATTATACTTACTGTTTTTAAAAGAAATCTGTTTTATTTTAATGAGTGCCGACCCTTTTATTTTGTCTAAGGGCCGAATTAAATTTCAGCAAATCCATAATTTTAATTTTTTTAGTTTTTTTGGGGGCCCCGGAAGATCCAGTAGAAAAATGCTGGGACCCCGAAAGGGCCGTGTGACGAAGGGCATTTTTTTGCCACCACACAGGCATCTTTTGGTAGCAAAATCCCAAAAGTTTCCCGGGAAAAAAAGGGTCTGTGTGACAGGGGCCCTTTAGGTTAGGTTAGGGCAGGTTAGGTTAGGTTAGGTTAGGGTTGGGTTAGGTAGTGCCCCAGCCCCAAGGGGGCTCAAAGAGGGGGTGCTAGGTTAGGTTGTAGAGTTTGTCATCTTTAGAATAGAGGCCAATCTCCATCTTTTTCCTTAGGGCCAAAAAGCTTGGGGACATGGTAAAAAACCGGGGGTTTTTTTGGGTGGGGAGCACACACTAAGGGAAATAGGGCCCCCCCCCCCAAAAAAAAAATCCTTAAACTGGGGAAAATTTTTCCTGGGTTCATGGACTTTATAGGGGAAATTTTTCCCCTTTATATGTGTGGCTCCCCCACAAAAGGAGCACACCCCAAAAGGGGAAAAATAACCCCCACAAAAAAACCCAAAAACTGGGGAAAAAATTCCCCTTTAGTACATAGATTTAAAATCGGGGAAAAATATTTCCCAAAAATAAATTTCATAAAACTGGGGAAATACCCCTATTTTGGGGTTTTTTTTTGGGGGGCCATATTTCCCTTAGTGTGTGCTCCCCCCCCCAAAAAAACCCCGGTTTTCCCCCCAGCCCCCCAAGCTTGTTGGCTATAAGAAGAAGATGGAGGGGGGGAGTTGTTTTTAAGATTTCCCCCTAACCTTAACCACAAAGATACCCAAACCCTAACATTATAGGTTTCTTTAAAAAACCTATAAGACTCTAAACAAATCTTTCCCGGCCAAGTTTTAGTGCTTTTTCTGATGGAGATAGGGTTTTTAAGGGAAATGGTACCATAATACGGTGAAATTTTTTTTTTTTTTTTTAAACGGGGGTTTCGCAAAATAAAACAAATCCCGGTAAAAATTTTGGGCGAGAGTTTCGCGGTCTTTTAAACAGAGAAAACCGAAAATTTTTTTTGGGCCCTACTTTTTTTTTTTTTTTTTTTTTTAGGTGCTTGCCCCAAAATGGAGATGGGTTTTTTTTTGCGAAAAAAAAAAAAAAAAAAAAAAAAAAAAAAAAAAAAAAAAAAAATTTAAATTTAAACCCAAAAATTTATAGGTTTTAATAAAAAACCAAACCAACTTGTAAGGGTTTTAATAAAAAACCCTAAACCTAACCATATGGGTTTTTAATGAAACCTAACCAAAAACCTTAAAACCAAAAAAGTAAAATTTTTTTTTTAATCTTTTTTTTTTATGGGTTTCGCAAAAAAAAATTTCTTTTTAGAAAAAAGGGAACGGTAAAACTTTGGAAGAAGTCCTTAAACCCTATCTTTTTTTTTTTCCCCCTATACCCAAAACAACCCTGGGGAACTGGGGGGGAATAGGGGGTTTTTTTCGTGGGGAAGAAATTTTAAGTGTTTTTATGGCCCCCCAAAAAAATATCAAAGTACTATATGAAAAAATCTAACCTAACCTAACCAAACCCAAAAAGGGATACCCTAACCAACCCAAAAACCTCAAACCACAAAGTTACCTAACCAAACCTAACCTTAACCACAAAGTATAAAAAAACCAAACCCTAACCTTAACCACAAAGTATACCAAACCTAACCTAAACCTTAACAAAAAAGATAAAACAAAACCCCCGAACCAAAAACCCTCCCTAAACCTTAACCACAAAGTATACCTACCCAAAATTTAACACAAAGTATACCAAAACCTTAACCCCCAAAGATACCAAACCCTAACCTAACCTAACCTTAACCAAAAAAGTATACCAAACCCTAACCTACCCTTTTAAAACCAAAAAGGGTTACCAACCCTTTAACCCCCCCTTTAAACCAAAAAAGTTACCTAACCAAAACCTAACCAAAACCCCCCCTTTAAAACCCCCAAAGTTTTCCCCCCCAAACCTAACCTAACCCAAACTGGCCCTTAAAATTTTTTTTGAGGCCCCTCTTTATTTCATACCCGGCCCCGGTGGGGTTAAACCAAAGGGGCTGAGCGCACGCTGGAACCTTTACAGATGTGAAAGTACAATAAGCTTTACAATACAGTGCCGGTAGTTCATTTCAGTCAAAGCCGGAAGGGGAGCTCCAAAGTTTTTCCCCAACCCACCTATTGTAGGCCAAGAAAAAATAGCCCGGTGTTTCTGAAACGACCGCAAAAACTCTCGTCCTTTATAACCCTATCCCCATTAGAAAAAAAACCCTATGTAGGCCGGGAAAAAAATAGTCGGTGTTTTTGGGAAAAACGCCCGCAAAAGTCCTCGTCCTTTTTATAACCGGCAGCCCTTAAATTTTCTTTTCGACGATAAATCTGGGCCCCGGGAAAAATTTCCCCTGCAGGCCCATAGGACTTTTTTCCTTGCTTGAAAGAGCGGGCCCAAAGGATGAAAGTCGGGGTCCTGAAAAATATTTTTTTTCCGTTCGATAGAGCGAAGAAAATGTCAATGCTTGGGTTTTTGAAGGGAACTTTGCAAAATCTGGTAAAATTTTTTTATAGTTTGAATTTTTTCGTTGTAGTCTTCAGCAATTACCCTAAAAATTATAATCTTGTTTTTTTTGATTTTTTTATACCTTTCTGAGGACTCTTAGTAGGATTTTTCATGAAATCCAAAGGGGAAATTTTGGGCAAATGTAGCGCTCAGCGCTTCGTCCTAACCCCTTTGGGGGGGTTTGGGCTTTCCTCGAACCTTAGGACGCAGGGTTAAGGGGAAACCCCGGGGAAAAAAAAATTTTTAAGTATGGGCCCCGGGTTTTTAAGGGGTCGTGATGAAAAAAATTTAAAAAATTAAAAAAATTTTTTAAAAAAAAAAAAATTTTTTTTTTTTTTTTTTTCCTTTTTTTGGGGGGGGTTTTTTTTTTTTTTTTTATTTTTGTTTTTTTTTTTTTTTTTTTTTGGGGGAATTTTTTTAAAAAAATTAAATTAAATTTAAATTTTTTTTTTTTAAAAAAAAGGGGAAAAACCAAAAATTTTTTTTTTTTTTAAAAGGGGGGCCCCTTTTTTTTTTTTTTTTTTTTTAAATTTTTTTTAAAAAAAAAAAAAAATAATTTTTTTTAAAAAAAAAAATAAATTTTATATTTTTTTTATATATATATATATATATATTTTTTTTTAAAAAAAAAAAAAAAAAAATTTTTTTTTTTTTTTTTTTTTTTTTATATATATTTATATTATATATATATATTAAAATATATATATAAAAAAATATATATATTTTAAAAAAATTTTAAAAAAAGGGGAAAAAGGGAGAGGGGAAAAAAAGGGAGGGGGGGAAAAAAAAGGGGGGGAAAAGAGAGGAAAAGAGAGAGAAAAAAAAAAAAAGGGGAAACCCCCCCCCTTAAAAAACCCCCAACCCCCTTTTTCCCCAACCCCTTTCCCCCCTTTTTTTTAAAATTTTAATTTTTAAAAAAAATAAAAATTCCCCTTTTTCTAAAATTTTTTGGGGGGGATTAAAAAAGGGGGTTTGGGGGAAAAAAAAAAAGAGGAAAAAAAGGGGAAAAAAGAGAGGGGAGAGAGAGGGGGGGGAAGGGGGAAAAAAGGGAAGGGGGAGAAAGGGGGGGAAAGGGGGGGGGGGGGGAGGGGGGGAAGAGGGGGAAAAAAAGGGGGGGGGGGGGGAAGGGGGGAAAAAAAAGAGAAGGGGAGAGGAGGGGGAGAGAAAGGGAGAAAAAAAAAAAAAACCCCGGGGGGGGAAAAAAAAAGGCCAAAAAGGGGGGGGGAAGGGGGGCCCCCAAAAAAGGGGGGGGGAAAAAAAACGGGAAAAAAGGGGGGCCCCCCCCCCAAAAACCCCTTTTTAAAAAAACCCCCCGGGGGGGAAAAAATTTTTTTTAAAAAAACCCCCTGGGGCCCCCCAAAAAATTTTTTTTTTTTGGGGGCCCCAAAAAATTTCCGAAATTTTAAAAAAAAAAAATTGAAAAAAAAAAACATGGAAAAAAAATGAAATTTTAAAAATTTTTTTTAATTGAAAAATTTTAAAAAAATTTTTGGGTTTTTTTTTAAAAAAAAAAAAACCCCGGGGAAAAAAAAAAATTTAAAAAAAAGGGGAAAAAAAAGGGGTTTTTTTTTGTCTTTTAAAAAAAACCCAAAATTTTTAAAAATTTTAAAAACCCCCCCCCGGGTTTAAAGGAAAAAAAACCCCGGGGGAAAAAAAAAAAGGGGCCCAAAAAAATTTTCCCCAAAGGGCCCCCCCTTTAAAAAAAAAAAACCCAAAAAAAAAAAAAAAAGGGTTAAAATTTCCCCCCCCTCGGAGGGCCCAAAAAAAAAAAGGCCCCCCCCCCGGGGGGGAAAAAAAAAAAACCCCAAAACCCGGGGGGGGAAAGGCCCCCTTTTTTAAAACCCCCCCGGGCCGGGCAACCCCCCCCGAAATTTTAAAAAAAATTTTTTTTTCCCCCAAAAATTTTTCCGGGTTTTTTAAAAAAAAAGGGAAAAAAAAATTTTTTTTAAAAAATTTTTTTTTTTTTTAAAAAAAAAAAAAAAAAAATTTTTTTTTTGGTTTTTTTAAAAAAAGGGGGGGAAAAAAAAAACCCTTTTTTTAAAACCCCCCTTTCCCCAAAAAAGGAAAAAAAAGGGGGGGGGGGGGGTTTTTAAAACCCCTTTTTTGGAAAAAGGGGGTTTAAAAAAGGGGGAAAACCCCCAACCCCCCCCTTTTTTTTGGGGGTTTGGAAACCCCCAAAACCCCCCCCCCCCCCTTTTTTTTTTAAGGGAAAAAAGGGGTTTGGGGAAAAAAAACCCCCCTTTTTTTTTTTTAAAAAAATGGGGGTTTTTTTTTTCCAAAAAAACCCCCCCGGGGTTTTTAAATTTTTTTTTTTTGGGGGAAAAAGGGGGGGTTTTTTCCCCCTTTTTTTTTTTCCTTTCCCCCAAAAGGGGGGTTTTTTTTTTTTTTTTTTAAAAGGGGGTTTTTTTTTTTTTTTAAAATTTTAAATTTCCCTTACCCCCAAAAATTTTAAAAACCCCTTTTTTTTTTTTTCCCATAAAAATTTTTTTTCCCCAAAAAAAAAATTTTTTAAAAATTTTTTTAAAATTCCAAAAAAAAAAAGGGGTTTTGGAAAAAAACCCCCCAAAACCCCAAAAAAAAAAAATTAAAGGGGCCCCCCCAAAAAAAAAAAAAAAAAAGGGGGTTTTTTTTTTTTTTTCCCGGGGGTTTTTTAAAAAAAATTTTTTGGGGGTTACTGGGGCCCTTTTTAAAATTTTTTCCCCCCTAATGCCCAAAAAAAGGGGGGGGTTTTTTTGGGGGGGGAAAGGGGGGGGGGCCCCCCCCTTTTTTTTTTGGGGGGGGGGGGGGGGTGTGTGGGGTTTTTGGGTTTTTTGGGGGGGTTTTTTTTTTTCCTTTTTTTCCCCCCCCTTTTAGGCCCCTTTTCCCCCCCTTTTTCCCCCCCGGGGGGGGGACCCCCGGTTTTTGGGGGGGGGTTTGGTTTTTTTTTTTTTTCTTTTTTTTTTTTTTTTTTTTTTTTTTTTCATTTTTTTTTTAAAAAATCTTTATTTTAATTTTTGATGGGGCCCCCCAAAGGTACCCCGTCAATGCGTTCCCGAAAAACAGGGGTGCTTTACGTCAATGCGTTACCGTTTTTAATTTCCTTAGAGCGTCCGCGTACTGCGTTACTGCGTTACCGTTACAAAATTGAAAGTGCATTACCAGCGTTACAAAATTTGTACAAGACTTTCCTTCGATCTTTTTCATTTTCACATACATTGTAGGCTACACCACATTATTCTAAACACTTTTGTATAGAAGAACGTTTCCCATAAAATTATTAGTTTTCGAGAAAAAAAATTAATAATGTATGTTCCCGGAAATATAAGAGTCCCCCTTAAAATTCCTAACATCCCAACAAAGTGGTCTATGAATGAATACACGCGACGCCTGCAGAACAGCTCAACAATGCCGCGCAACAAATTCGGCGATTGTCGTCTTCGTTTCTTAACTTTTGAAAATTACGATAACGCAAGTGGTAGGCCCTAACGCTAAATTTTTTTGGTGCATTACTGGTAGTGCATTAATTTGAAAATCTTTGCGTTACCGCGGTACTGCGTTACCGATTTGGTAGTGCATTAGTAACGCAGTAACGCAGTAATGCAAGCGGTAACGCAAGTGCCCGGCTTTGATGTGTAGGTGTGTGTGTGTGTGTGTGTGTGTGTGTGTGTGTGTGTGTGTGTGTGTGTGTGTGTGTGTGTGTATTGCCTGTGACCCCTTTCCTCCTTATGACTCGCGTATTTCCCCTCCCCTTTTCAGGTTCCCCTTGTGTGACGGCGACGGGACCTCCTTCGTCCTGGTGGTGAGTGTTGACAGTCACGTGTTTCATGGTATTAGTCTAGGTCTTGCCCACCGTTTTTCTGGATGCCTTTCATTTTTTATATCATTAATTAATTCCTTTTTCACGTTTGCCCGGATCATTCTTCATTAACCTTATTATTATCATCATTACTATCACCCTTCTAATATAACTGATCAATAAATGAATGATTACAACTATCTATCAAAATACAAATACACTTAGAAATCTGTTTTTTACTTATTTAAACACACATTGTTTTTATCATTAACTTACTCGTTAATTTTTTTCCTGTTGACTTGTAAATATAGGTTAATTTTAGAGACTAATAATAATAATATAAATAATAATGATAGTACGTAGTAATAGTAATAATAATGATATCAAAGTCTAACATGAATTGACGATGCTTTTGGCTTCTATACTACTTTGGAAAACTCAATCTGGCATCACTTTTTACTTTATCTTCTATAAGGATGTGCATGGTTTTGAGGCGTCCCTATACAGCTTGCCTTCGTTTCCGACTGTGGGGCGAAAGTCAGGGCAAACAGATCCCTGGTGACAAAAAGATCGTAAAAGGTTAACGGACGGAAGCGATTATATAATTATATACAGAGGGGGAAGGGAACAGGGTTGGATCAAATACTGACTTTTTACAATTGAAATACAAATACAAATACTTTCGTTTGGGATTCCAAAAATACAAATACAAATACAAATACTTTTCTTCCTAAATCTAAAAATACAAATACAAATACAAATACTTTTTTTCCTAAATCTATAATCTATTTCTTCCTAAATCTAAGTATAAACTCTCTCTCTCTCTCTGTGTGTGTGTGTGTCAAATGATTTTGACTCGAAATATCAAATAAATACAAATACAAATACTTTTTATCTGGATGCTAAAATACAAATACAAATACAAATACATTAAAATTGTATTTAAATACAGTTCAAATACAAATACAATTGTATTTGATCCACCCCTTCAAGGGAACAACAACAACAACAACAACAGCAACAACAAGTGATCCAGGTGTTGGTCATTAAGGGATCAGTGGAAGAGTGAGAAAGTGAATTGATGAAAGGAAAGGATGGATGGAGGGTGAAGGACGTTGCGGAATGGAAACCTTTGGAAATACAAACAGGGAGAGGGAAAGAGGAATGCGTTGATTATTTAGGATCCATAATATCAGTCCATTCCTTTAATTTCACCACTCTATTTGTGAACCAGTTTCTCCCTATTTTTTTCTATTATCACATTGGTTTTTTTAGCATGGGGAAGGATCGATGGAGAAATAAGTGTCATAATATTATTCAAACTCATCCAAATTGAGTTGAGACCTTGCCTATTTTTCCTTTAAGTGTTTGGCAATCAACTAATACCTATTTATATTTTTTTTGTAGATTTATTTTTCGTTACATATGTAATTATGTATGCAGATTTTTTCAGTGTATACGATTGTATTTCAATGTTTATTTGTATACGAGTATAGGCTAATCATAATGCTTGATTTTATTTTTTTATATTCATTTTTAAATTATAAAAAATCAAAATTTTTTAAAGGAATGTTTCCCCTGTTTTGTTCATGGTTTCCCAATAAACTTACTTTTCAGTCATGTTTAACTCAATCTGATGTTTAGCATGACATTAAACACACCCAAAACACACACACATTTTCCCACATTTTGGGGGAACTCCGTAGTGTAGGGGAAAGCAAAACTCGGCTCACAACCAAAAAAAAGTCCCGAGTTCGACCCCCGGGGGGAAACAAAGGCCCGACGGGGGGTCTTTTTAAAAACCCACCCCTGTCCACCCAGCAGTGAGGGGTTTCCCGGGGTTTTTGGGGGGGGGGTTTTTGTGACCCCCCTCCCGGGGGGGGGGCCTTGGCCCAAACCCACAAAAGCACTAAAGATGAATGTTTAAAAAATATTGATTGGAGACGGGGCTTTTGCATAAATTTTTTAAAAGACAATATGAAAAATTTTTTTAAAAAGGGACAAACGGTTTTAACTCACTTCTTTTTAAAAGATATAACGGGTAAGAATTGTGTGAAAACACACACACCACACACACACACACACACCACCCACACACACACACACACACAACACACCCCACACACACACACACACACACACCACCCCACACAACCACACACACACACACACAAAACCCACACACAAAAACACCACACACACCCCACAACCCACACACACACACACCCACACACACCACCACCAACACACACCCCACACAAACACACACACACACACACCACACACACACCAACACACCCCACACCACACACACAACACACACACAAAACCCCACCAAAACACACAAAAACCCCACACAACACCCCACACACACACAACAACCCCACACCCCCCAACACACACAAAACACACACACACACACAAACACACACACCAAACACCAAACAACACCACACACACACACCACACACACCCCACACACCCCCAACACACACACACACCCCACACACAAAACAAAAACACAAAACACACACCACAACACAAAAACACACAACCACACACACACCCCAAAACACACAAACACACACACACACACCACACACACACACAACCCCCCACACCCACACACACACCAAACACACCACACCCCCACAACACACACCACACCACACACACACAAACACACACACACACACACAAAAAAACCCCAACAACACCACACAAACCCACACCCCACACACCACAACCACCACACCACACCACACACACCACACACACACCCAACAAAACACCACACACACAAAACAACACACACACCACACACACCACCACAAACACACACACCCCCAAACACACCACCACACCACACCCCACACCCAAACCCCAACACCCCAAAACACACCAAACACACACACCCCACACACACCACCACAACACACAAAACACCCCAAAACACACCCCCAACACACACACACACACACACACAACCCCCAAAAAACACACCACCCCAAAACACCACCCCACCACACACACACACCTTAAGTAAAAAAAAAGAAAAGGGGAAGATAAAGGGAGAAATTACATAAAGTAAAACGCGAAAGGGGTTTAAGCCTCCGTCCCCTCCCCCAAATGCTGGGGCTAAACGGGCGTTTTGGGTGTCCCGGAGACGCAAAAAAGTGTTCTCCCCCCTAAATGGGGGCGAGGCGAAGGGGAGGCTTTTGGGGGGTGGGGGTGGCCCCTATGTGGGCGTCCCGGTGACGGGTTGACCCCCTCGCTCACACCCCTCCCCGGCGTCGGGGGGCAGGGGGTCACGAGATGTCACTCCCCAATAAAAAGGGGAAAGGAAGGGGGGCGCGTTGGAGTCCCCGGCCTCGGCAGAGTTAAGGCGCGTTGAGGGGAGGGCCCTCCGGAGCCCCGGGGTTCTTTTCGGGCTGGGGTGTCCCCCTTTCTCGATGGGGGCGCCGCGACCCCGCCCCAGGGACATCATCTCCCGCCGGAAGCGGGGGTAATGAGCAGAAAAGGAAGAAAAATGTGCAGCACGCGCCTGCAAGCTGCGGGATTTTCGCCCATGTTCGCGCATCTCCTTAGGGCTGTAGTATTTTCAACGGTCCGGCCCGTGTCGGCAAAAGCCCCCGGAAAAAAGGCGGGGGGCAGCGTAAAACAGAAAGAAAGAGGCCGTCAGGGCTTTCACGGGGGCCCAAACCAGTATCCCTCCTTTTTTCCCTTGGTTTTGCGGGGCCCCCGTGCTTTCCCCGCGCCCGGGTCCCGGGTGTTTCCGCCGCCCCCTTGGTCCCGAGCGGGGGAAAACCTCACCTTGCCCGGCTCACCGCGATCACCAGGTTCATTTTTAACACAAAACTTTGAGGGGTAGGGCGCCAGGTGGGGGATGGGGGCCTTTGGAAGTAGAGGTAGGCGATGTGCCACGGTTTGGTCGTAGTTACACACTTACCACCCACGCTGACCCATGCGCCGCTTCACAGGTGGTGGTTTTTGGGAGTAGAAATTTTATGTTCTTGTCCTCGGCCCCCAAAACCACTTTTCCGGGGGCCCATAAAAGGCACTTGCACGCTCACGCTCAGCCCACCACCGCCCCAAATCCTGGGGTTTGAAGGCGCCCAAGGGGGGGCCGCTGCAGCTTCTTAAACCCCGGGGTGGGGAACCCCCAACGCCCAAAGCGGCCCAAAGGCGAGCGCACGGGGGTTGTAGGTCCCCATGGGTGGAAGGGGCCGCCAGGGTTCCAGCCGAAGTGAAGTAGTGTGGGGCGAAGCCATATTTTGGGAAAAGGTGCAGCCGCGGGCACTGCCAGGAGGGGTTTGGGAAAGAACGGAAAATGCAGAAAGTTTAAAAAGGTCCCACCCCCAGGAGTACCCCCCCCAACACAACATGGAAACTCATTATACAATGAAAAAAACACCAGAGTCATGGTTATCCCTTGGGCCCTTAGGGAGGAAACTGTCTTATGCCCTTACATAATCATTGTACCCATTTATGTACAATTTTTTTGTTTTTTAGCTTCGGGGTATTTTAAGTTTGAAATATATTCATCGCATTTTTATATCTTAAAGTAATCTTTCCGACCATTTCTTTCATTCCTGTTTAAATCCCGTCAAAATATGCCATGATCGAGTATATAAACAATATGTTGTCCCCTATTGCTTTCCCAGTCACCCTTTTTTAAAGATCCGCATTCAAAATCTGAAATTTTTCCCCGTGCTCTAAAAAAACACAATTTTGATCAGCAGACGACGCACCAGGGGTGGGCGACGTCACAACATTGAGCCTCCCACCCCTGCCGTTTACAGGGGCGGGGAGATTTAGAAAAATGTAGTACTTTGGGGAATTTTGGGTTTTTCTGATATTTTTTTTTGGAGCGTTGTCCCATGTATTTGCACCCTGGGGGGGGTGCGCGGGGGCTGGGGCCTTTTTCCCAGGCTTCCCACCCTTTGCAACCTGTGGGGCTCGAAATTGTGTGCAGGTTTGCAGCGGGGGGAACGGCGGGGAGCGGGGGGTAGTAGAAAGGCCACCGAGATGAGAGGGCTGCATTTACCCTGGCTACTCCCAGCCGCTCCCCGCGCTCCAAAGGTCTGCACAAAATAATGTCGCCGTGGGGGTTGGGGAAGGGGTGTTTAAGCTCTGGGGAAAAGGGCTAATTTTTCTTGCTGGGGCCCATGCAGGAGGAAAGTTGTGCCGTGTCGCAAAAAAAATATCCCGGGAAGCAAAGGGGTTTCTTAGGGTACGTTTTTTTTTGGAGTCCCCGTGTTTTTTCTGTTTCGGGGGGGGTTTGGGAGGCTTCCCTTTTTGGGGGGGTCGCCAGAAAGTTTCGCCCCAAAGGGCGGGAAAATTTGGCTTTTGTTTTTCCCGCGTTTTTTTAAAAAAAATTTCCATGTTTTGGGGAAATAAGGCTTTAAAATGAAAAATTTTTGTGGATTGGGTTTTTTTTGAAGGTTTCATTAAACAAAAAATTATGCAAAAAAAAAAAGGGGTCTGGACATTACTTTAATATGGATGGGTATGAGCGGAGACGGGGAGTGTCGTTTTTTTTTTTTTTTTTTTTTTTTTTTTTTTTTTTCTTTTCTTTAAAAAAGTTAAGGGGAGGGAGAGTGGAAGGGAAAGCAGGGGGAAAAATTTAAAAAGACAGTATAGTAGATATTTGGGGGGCCCTTCCCCCTTCCCTGTGGTTTGTGATATATTTTTTAAAGTTTTTTGCATTGTTTTTTTTAATAGGTTTTTTTTTTTTATTTTATGTGTATATCTAGTAATCAGGGTTCATTTTTTAAAAATGATTTGTGGTTTGGTATAGTTTCCATGTTATTACGAAACTGGGGAAGTTCAATTGTATTTTCTAATTTTTTTAAAACCTCCGCCAACGAAGTTCGAAGGGTTATTTTTTCACCCCGTTTGCCCGGGTTCTTCTGTCTGTCTGTTTGTTAGTGTACAGGATTTCTCGAAAGTTACGAAAGATTTGGACCAAAACTGGTATACCAAGTCTATTGGTATAAGGAAGGACTGTTTTTAAATTTTGATGAAATCTATTGACGGGGGTTGCCATGGAAAACCAATTGATGAAATATTCGGCCGGGGGGTTTGGCGCTCATCCCTGATGCATATATATTTTATATTTGTATATAATAAAATAAAATATATTTTTTTTTTTATATTTTAACATATATAATATAAAATTTTTTTTATATATATATATAATATATTTTATATTTTATTATATTTTTTTTATTTTCTTTTTTACTTTTTTTTTTTTTATTTTTTATTTTATTGGCGGAGGTATCCCCCTCTACTGATTCCCCCCCCCCCCCCCACCCCCCCTGCCCTTGTCTTTGTTTTAGTGTTTTTAGTAAAGGATTCTTTTCACTTAAAGTTTCTTCCTATTTTTTTGGGGGGCCTTTTTTTGTGGGAAAAAAATAAAAAAATAAGGAACCCTACAAGAGGCCGCGAGGCCTACACGTGGTATTTCCCTTCACCTAACACTCCCAAATTTCCCCCTTTCACCCCCAACCCAATAAACCTATCCGCTCCTCTTTAAAGCCCCCTAATGACTCCGCCTAAATACCTGTCTACTGAGCCCCTTCCATTCATTTTCCCCCACCCTATATGTGAACCAGTTTTTTTTCCCCCATTTCCCTTTTTAATTTTTCTAAAGCTTTTCCCCTTGAATTTGTTACTTCTTGGTTTTAACCCCGGGGTTTAAAAACCGTAAGAAAATTTTTCCCCACCTCTCCTTTATTAAAAACCCCCCATCCACTTAAAAATTCTATAAATCGCCCCTTAAACTGCTCTCTCGGTTTAGTGTTAAATTTTTTAAAACTTTTAACTCCTCCTTTAAATAAAATACGCATCCCTTGGGATCATTTTAGGAACCTTCTCTGGGACCCGTTTTTTTAACAAGGGGTATAAACCTTCCCCGTAATAGGAGATTTAAAAATGAACCCCCTAGTCTGGTGAGGGGCCCACTAAGCTAGATAAAGCTTTTGAATAACTTCCGCACTTATACTTTTTAAAACTTCTGGTAAAAGAATCCTAATCCCCTATTTAAATCCCATTTCGGGGCCCCAATACATTGTTTTTTCCCAGGTCGGAGGGCTGGGGGTCACCCTCACTCCAAGATCTTTTTATTCTTATCTTTTTAGCGATACTTGTTTAGGTGTAATTTTAATAAAAACGATGACGATGTATTTCCCCTGACGATGACGATACCGGGTGATAGACCAGGGGTTTTTTTACCCAAAATTCTAACGCTGCATTTATCAATTAAAAATTTCCCTCTGCCATCTAACTGCCCCCCGTTTTAAATTTTTCAAATCTCCCCCGAATATGTTTACATCAGCCTGTTTTACCCAAATTTTCCTACCCAACTTTGTATCCCTCGCAAAATTGCTGAATCACGCTAAACCCATATCCAAGTCGTTGATGTAAATAAAAAAAAGTAATGGACCCAAAAAAAGACCCCTTTTGGGGAAATCCATTTTAAATAGTCCCCAAATTCAGATTTAGAACCATTAATTGTAACCCTTTTTTTGCCTATTTCTTAAACCAAGCTTGATCCAAAGAAAAAACTTCCCATCTATTCCATGAGCCCAAAACCCTTTTTTAAAAGTCGCTCGTGGGGGACTTTTTCAAAGCCTTACTAAAGTCCGATATCTTTTCATTTAAACCTTATCCCTTTTCTGGGCCCTTCATAAAAAATTTCCTATAAAAAAATCATAAATTGGGTGAGACATGACCCTTTCCCCTTTGGGGAATCCTGTTTGAATCATTGTTTAAACTATGTTATCTAAGTGCTCTCTAAAGTTTTTTGCAAAAATAAAATTCCAAAAAATTTACCCACCACTGGTGTTTGACTTACGGGTCGATAATTTGACCTTTTGTCCCCTGTCTCCCTTCTTTAAATATGGGGGAAAAACATTTTCCTTTCCCCTACAATAATGGCACTCGCCTAACTCAACCCATTTTCCCAAAAATGTGCACCAACGACTCACTAACAAACCCCCTTTCATTCCTTTAATACCCGGGGGTACACTTCATCTGGTCCCGGCACTTAAAATTTTTTATTTTTATCTATACCTTCTTCCCCCCATTTCCCCAGTTATTTCCCCAAAATTTTGGAGTTTCTCCTATCGTTTCCTTTTAAATCTGTTTCCCCTATAAAGGGATCGTCTGGGGATCCTCCTCCGGAAAAAAACTTAAGAAAAAATCATTTAGATTTTTAAACATTTTCCCCATCCTATTTTTAAAACCTCACCCCGTCCTGACCTTAACGGCCCAACTAATTTCCCCCTTTTTTGTTTTTATAACCTGATAGAACCCTTTTTGGGCCCCTTTTTGCCTGTCCCCGCTAATTTTTTCTCATAATTGTTCTTAGCAACTCGAGTTAATTTCTTCACGTCCTTGTCTCCGTTTTTACGTTTTTGTTTACCCAAATTTTTCCTTGGGAAACCCTTAAAAAAAGGTTTTCTTTTTTTTCCAATGTGTTTTTAAAAGGGGGGGTCATTTCCCTTTTGGATCACTCTTTTGGAACCTTTTTCCCGGGAAATTTTAAAGGGAAAATTTTTTTTCTTTTCCCCAATTATTTTTCCTTACAAATGAGGTATTTAAATTTTCCCCCCAACCCCCCCTTTTTACTTTTCCCTTTCTAAAAAACTTAATTTTTCCTCAGCCCGACCTCACTTCCCTGTCTAACCCCTCTAATTTTCCCCCTAGCCATGACCTCCTTCCTACTAACCGCGCCCAAATTTCCTCCCCGGTTTCCTTTCCCAATCCTTTTTAATGGGGCCTTTTTCCCGCTGTCATCGCCCTGACTTATCCTGGGAAACTTTTTCCCCTCCCTCCCACACCTTTTAAAAAAATTTAAAAAAATTAAAAACCCCCAGGTGTCTTTTTAATCCTGCATAATTGGCCCTTTTTGAAATTAGGGATTTTGATGCTTATTTGGGCCCCTTAATTTTTCCCAAATTCCCCCTTTTAAGCTAAATCTGATCTCATAATGGTCCCCTATTATCTAAAACCCCCCGAATCCCATTTGTAACTAAATCGTCCTATTTTTCAGCCAAAAGATCTAGAATATTAAACTCCTCTAGTAGGTTCCTGGATTCTTTCTTTGGAAATTATTTCCTTGGGTTATATTTTAAAAATTTATCTGCGTCGGGTGTCACCTATATTAAATTTCCCCGTCTATATTCCAAGATTAAAAACTCCCCCCACGCCTAGTCGATTATATCGGGAGGCCTTTTTTATTTCTTCCCCTATAGGAGCTGAAGAATCCTCTTACATAAATTTGGAGGCCTAACCCCTCACCAAAAAACCCTTTTCTCAGTTCCCTCCGTAAACCCCTCCCATATAGACCCATGCTGTCATCTGGTTTTTTTTTAAAATTTTTTAACACCCAACCCCTGCAATGCATTCTTACATAAAGCGCAAACCTTCCCCCCAAAAACCCCGGGCTGCCTACTCCCGTCCTTGGTGAAAAAACTTTTACCCGCATCTCGAAATTCCGGATCAAAAAACCTTTCCTGACATATCCCAAACCAAATTTTTTGTTAAACTATTTATAAAACCCCTCCCTTTTATTCCTCTCCCGGAAATCAACTTTTTTAAAAAACTCCTACAGTTTGTATAGTAAAACCCTTTAAGCAAATCCCCTTCTTTTTTTCAAATTTTTTCCCTTTTTCTTAACTAAACCCCTCCTCTCTCTCTTCTTACAATCACTTTATTTTCCCCGCCTTTTGAAAATCCTATGTAGCAAGTTTTCCTTTACCCCGACCCCCGTGTCTAAAAACCCCCCTTTACTGTCTTAAAAAAACCCGTGCATCTACCTCCCCTTTTAAGGGGTTCAACAAATCTGAAATCCTTTCCTCAAAGTGCATCCCATCCCTGCGGTAGAGGTGGGTTTTGCCCAAAAGAAAGGGCCCCGCTGTCTTTCAAAGGCCCCAAACCCTTTTCTTTGCAATTAAGTGCCGCCGGGAAATTTAAAGCAATTTGCCCTTGGAAATACCACAATTTGTCAACAAAACCCTCTTGGAAGGGCACCACCACCACAGGGAATCCACCCCTGTCCTAAAATTACCTACACTTCCCTTTAACCCCCCTAGCAATTCCTCACTTCTTATACAACCCAAAACATTTCCCCCAGCGCTTAGGCAGACGATGGGGTTTTTTCCCCTTTGGGCCCCCCCATGCCTCCAAATATTTTGTCATAAAATAAACCCATCCCCTTCCCTGGATAAATCATCGACTTCATGCGCATCCCTTCCCTTTCCCGAAAACCCGCTGTCAAATCCTAACCTTACTTGTCCCAAACAACCAAAATTTTACCTTTGGGGAAAGAAAGATCGTCCACCTTCCCCACCTCCCTTCTCCCTCTTGCAGCCCTGAGGTACCGAAATGGTTTTGTGCACACAAATGGGAATTGTTTACCTTTTTTTCCTTGGGGCGGGCTCCGGATCAAATACCTTCCAAACCCCCAATCCCTGGTGACTTCTGGTGACCTTGTAGTCTCCCCGAGGGCCCCAAACTGCTCCCGGTTTCCCCCACAGGTACATCCCCCGCCCTGTGCCCCTCCAATCACTCCCCTTTGGAAAATTCCCCCTCCCCACTTAAAGAAGTATCTCTATTTCCTGCTTTTAACACAAAGCTTTCAATTCGCTCACTTCCCTTGCAAAGCTCTTTTTAGGGGCTTTTGATCCCCCTCCAAATAGTCTTGCGCATCTCCACACCCCTTTACTTTCACTCCCCTCGACCCTTCCCTCCCTCTACCACACTAGTTTTTTAAACCCCAGCCCCCCTTCACTCCCACCCACTACCCCCTCCCCCAACCCCCGCAGAAACACACAACCCCCCCTTTTCTCTCCCCCCTCCACAACACTTCCCTCAAGGACTAGCCCTTCTAATTTTTTTGAGGGGCTCAAACCCGCCCCAACCTCCTCCACGGAAAACGTCAATGCAAAAGAAATCTTTTTTGTTTTAAACGGTTTTTGTTTTTTTTAATTTATGTATTCTTGTGGTTGAGTGGAATGGGTATCTCTGTTTCGGTACCCAAAACTGAGGCCCTTTTTTTGTGTTATTTTATTTTTCTAATTTGTGTTTTTCCATTGATAAAGTTGGGATAGGTGGGTAGTCAAAAGGGTTGGTTTAAACCCGTGCTTTGGGAAAAATGTGTTTTTTAAAATTGATAGGCATACTTCTAAATCGGAAAAATCTGTTAAGTCCAAAAGGGCCCTTTTTTGTCTTCTTTTATGTGTTGGATAAAACCTCTGTTTTTTAAATTTTGAAAACAGGGGTGTTTTGCCCTTTCATTTGGGTGTAAAGCATTTCTTCCTCGATGAGACTTTTTCTTCGGCCTTGCCCCGTCTTAAAAACTGTGAATTTTGTTGTATGTGTTTCTTTTTTTCCATTGTGTTCGTATTTGTTTATGCGGCTGACTTCTCTCGCCGTTATTCTTTGAGCTTTTCCTTTTGATTTCCCCCGGGTAGTTATTATTAAATGAGTCGTCTGCGTATGGTTTTTTTGCCCGTTTTGGGTCGGGTATGTCTTGGTTTTTTGGATGAATAGCGTCGGAATAATACACTAACCTGGGGCACGCCGCAGCGTATTTTTAATACGGCCCACCAATATTGCCTTTTTAAATTTTTTGCCTCTGGGTCTTCAAAAAAAATACAGAGTAGTTTTTCTAGTATTTTTGGGGAGTTGTAATTGGATTTTTTGTATTTTGGGGCCAAAGGGTCCCAAATTTGTCAAATTTTTTGTGAATTTTCGATACAAAGGAAATTGCCCATTTTCCTTTGTTTTGAGCTTCTGTTCGGATAAGTGAAAGGGCTTTCAGTAGTTCCTCCCCTTGGGCAAAAACCGTTTTTTTTTGTTTATTAAAATTTATTGTCATGGGTGTTGTCGTATTCTTTTTTTTAAATGCTTTTCAAAAAATTTTAAAAGGACTTTAATAATAAGGGCCTGTAATTTAATGCACGAGTAATCTTGCCTTTTTTTGGGTTTAAATCGATCTTTTGATTTTTTTCAAGTCGGGGAAAGTCCTGGGATAGGTGAATTAAAATTGTACATATTTTGATTATCGCATTATTGGTAGGTTTTTTGAGTAGCTTTTTGTTATGCCTTTTTGACCAGGACATGTTTTTTTCAAAATTAATGAACCTTTTAATTTCCCAGTTGTTATTTCTCTTGTTGTGAGTGGTTTTTGTGTAGTCGAGTGGGGGCAGATGAGGATATGGGTGATTCTATGTCTATGTTATAAAAAAATTGTTTTACTGTGTTTCTATTTTTGTGTTAGTGTTTTCATCTCGTTTATTTTGTTACTGTGAAAGCTTCCCTCCCAGACTTGTTTGTGAATTTCTCCTTGTCCGTGAGTGTAATTTTTTTTTGTTATTGTTGATTAAGTAGTTGGTTCCAGATTGGGTTTTCCCTGGGGTTTTTTTTTTTCCCCAAAAGTGGATGAGTTTTGGTGGGTTTGCAGCATTTCTGTCTTACGCTTTTCCCAGATGTTACTGTCTTTTTAAAGGGGCATCTTGTAATGTGTATTGAAGTTGTTTATATCGTCTGATAGGTGTTGTCCCCCCCGTAGGATTGATGTTGTCTTATATTTTTTTGTACTGTATGTTTGTTCGTGTGTTTTGGTTGAAAAAAAGGTTTGGAAGAGTAGGGTTTGGTGTTGCGGGTTTTGGGGTTTTTTGTGCGCTTGGAGGATTAGTCGACCTTTCTGAATTCCCTTTTGTTATTTTCAGGTTATTTTTATCATGTGTTCTTTAACTTTAATTTTGTTGTTTTTTCTTTTGAAACCCTCCCGTCTACTTGTTGAAGCGAGACGTGCCAGGTTTGGTTTTTTTGCATGATTTTGGGTACTTTTTTTCATTAAAATTTGGAAAATGGTCACGGGTTTTTAAAAGGGTCCCTGGTAATGAGATTTTTGTGAATTTTTTTGTTTTTGTAAAAGATGTCAGGTGTTGTTGCCGTTTTGTGTGCATGTTGATGGGCACCCCAGACCCCCCGACCCGAGGCGCTACTCAAGCAAAGGTTTTGTTCCTCAGGGGGTGCATGGGGGGATGAGATTGCTTGAACCCGACACCGATCCTCGCAAACTGACCTTTTAGCAGCAGTTTTCCTGAGCCCCGGGCGGGCCAGGCCCCAAAGATGGGGGCCCGGGATCGCCACCCCCAGGGCCACCACCACGGGCAGCACGCCGCGGTACACCACGCGCAAACTCAGCCCCAGCACCATGGTGGCCGTGCCCCTTTGTCACTGTTCTTGTCCCCCTCCAAGAGGGCAGTGTATAGCCGCCCCCCCGCAGGCACGCACCTCGGCCCCCCTCAGGGGGGATGTGACCGGTATCCGTATACCGAAATCCCGGTATTTTGGCACGGTTTACCGGATTCCCGGGTTTTTTGGTTTTTTTCCGGTATCCCGGTATCGGTATTAGTATTGCATCGGTATAACCGGTATCGGTTATATTTGGTCGGTATTGGATTGGTATTTTTTTTTTTTTTCTCTTTTTTTTTCAAAACAGACCCGCTAGTACCAAGACCAAAAAAATTATAGTGACTTACTCCGACTCCGAGACGCGTAGGGTAGCGTAACGATGCTTTGGCTCGCTTTGAGGGCGGTTCTTTGGGCCCGGTTGAACTCAGCTGACAATCCCGCGCTGTGAAACCTCCCCCCTTTTTTCCCCTACCCCTGGGGGCAGCCCATCACGAAAGCGAACCATTACATATCACAAAGGCGTCACTAAAAAAAATCTAGCCTAGCTCACATTTCATTTTTGTTTTTATTATTTTTAAAATTATTATTATTAATTTTTACTACATTAGTATGGTTATTATCTTATCATTTTCTTTATTGTTATTATTATCATCCAAAATTATTATTAGATTTTTTATAAATGATTTTTTCAAAGGTATGTGTGGTTTTGGGTGTGACTGTGTGTGTGCGGTGTGTGTGTTAAACCCCAGATATGATACCTCTCGTATTTTTTTATTCTATCTATTTTGAAGAAAACTCGCGTTACACGTGCTCCGTCTACACTCTACCCCTTTTGAAATAATAACAGTAAAAAATTAAAAATAAATGATGTAATGTTTAAAATAATAAAACCAATAGTAATAAAAAAATAATAATAAAAAATGATAAAATAAGATAATAATAAGATAATTCAAGGTATTAATGATAAAAATAATATAATAATAATAATAATAACTTGGGAGATAAAAAATAAAACAATAATATGTACAAAATAATATTGATAATAAAATCAAAATGATAATAAAATGTAAAAGAAAAATAATAATATTAAAATGATCAAAATGATAAAAAAATAAAGATGGATATTAGATACTACGATATAGTATGAAAAAACAATTTATAGAATAGAAATAGTAGAAATAGACAACTAGCAAAGAAATATAGATAGAAAGATAGAAAAAAAAAAATATCAATAATAAAAGATAGTAAATATAGAAAATAATTAAAGATAAATAAAATATAACCTTGATTTGGGTACTTGCAAAGGTCTACCGTAGATAACAGTAAAGTCGCCCCCAAGTGAAGTGCCAGGCCCCAAATATTAGAATTATAGCATCATACGATTTTTATGTGCACTGAAGTTTACACAGTAGTTTATATCAGGCTGTATATCTCCCCTTTTTCAGCTTTTTTTTTATGCTTTGTATCTGCAAGTATAATGTTGCGCATTGCTTCTCACGTTTTTCTTCCCCGGAGCAGACAGTAAACATAGCTTTTGGGGGAAACGGGGAACAGATTCCAGATCTTTAAAATTTGAATATAATTTATTTCCGTTGGCAGGGGAATTTTTATATACCCAAGCTTTTCCGCAGCTAATATATATAGAGACTTTTTTTTATTTTACCTCTTTTCCCTAAATTTCCCCAGGTGGCGACTCAACGTTGGGTTAAAATACTAGTCGATTTTTACTGTAGTAGGTTTAGTGAGGTCGCACTCGGTTTTTTTTTTGTCATTTTTTTCATTATAGGCAAATATGACACAGAATAAGACACAAAAAGACACGACTTTCCAGAAACCCTTCTAATTTTCCTGAAATTATGGGCACAAAAGTAAGTTTAACGCCACCCACTTTCTGAAAAATAAAAAAAAAACGTAGAACGGCGATTTCACGTTATCTACGGTAGAAGGATCAAAGTATCTTATCTTAGATAGAAAGATAGAATTTTAAACCCAATATCCAAGAATTAAAATGGAAAATTTAACAAAAATTTAAAAAATTAAAAGGAGATACGTTCTGGACCGGTATTCCCAAAAAACTTAATCATAGCTATGAAAAATATAATCATAGATGAAAAATTTTTATCATAACCGGGGAGGATACTTTTTATCTAGCCTTTTATCATAAGTTGGAATCTGCACAATTGTTTATCAAAAAGCGGGTAAATATAGCGTCATGTTTCTTTAAAATGGTTATATAATCGAAAATTCTCTTTGCCCACGTTTTATGGTTTGTACTCTTCCCTTATTTTTATAAATGTTTGGGGCAGTGACACAGAGAGAATGTAGAAATTCTTTCCCCAAAAATAAAGCTAAATGTACCTTAGCAGTATCTTTTAAAAAACCCGAAAAAGATTTTGCCAGATGGCGATGTTTTTTATTAAAAACGGGGTTTTACAAAGTTGGTAGGAACAATATGCCCCCCACACGGTTTTGGTATTCCAATCAGCTGGGGCATCACTCGCTCATCAACACATTTCCCCTATTGGCGAATATTTTCCTTTCCCGGGTGTATGTGTCTCGGCCCCATTTACAGAAGAAAATTATCATATCGCGCTAGAATCGGTGAACTCACTCTTAGCCCCCACAAGGGCTACTCGGATTTTCCCAATCAGCTGTGACACTCGCTCACTCAACACATCCCTATATGGGGAAATTTTTTTCATGAGATGTTATTTTTTTTGGCCCCGTTAACAGCTGGAAAGTTTTATCATAGTCGCGTGAAATAGCCCCTTTAGCCTCCCGGCGGTTTGTGTAGTCCCCCCACAATTTTGATACCCCACCAGTTGTGACTAAATTGGGGCCCTTTTGTCAGCTATAAAACGTTTTTAATAATCTCTTTGGGGAATACCCGGGCCGGGTTCAAAAGTTTAAACCGTAGCCACCCGGGGGCGGGCAAAGGGGGGGGCTGGTGTATTTTCCCCCTGCAGCCCAAAAAAGCCCAGGGCCCAATACTTCTTAGGTTGCCGTGTTATATTGTTTTATCGCACTCTTAAAAACTGACTTCGTGTATCAGAGGGCACATGGACTTTATGCTCTTACGGAAATCTAGCCAAAAAGGAAGGAACTTTGGGGGTTTTCCCGGTAAGTCAAAATGAAGGTCAAACACAGTTCTCTAGCCCTGTTTTTAAGTCAGCTTTATAAGGCCTCTTTTATTTTTGCCCAAGTTGCGAACCCGATCTTTCAGTTTAGGGTTTTGGGGTTCTGGGTTTAGGGTTGGGTTCGGGCCAAATGGAACGCAAAAAACCCCCTTTTTTTTTTTTAAAACATACTCAGCTGGCGAGGCAATTTAAGAGAGGGAGAGGGGAGAAGAGAGAGAGAGAGAGATAAAGAGAAGAGAATACCGAGAGAGAGAGAGATAAACGAGGAGAGAGAGATAACGAGAGGAAGAGATAACGAGAGAGAATAACAAGAGAGAGATAACGAGAGAGAGATAACGAGAGAGATACGAGAGGAGAAATAAGAGAAGGGGAGGATAACGAGAGAGAGAGATAAGAGGAGAATAGCGAGAGTAACGAGAGAGAGAGGAAACGAAGATAAACTCAGCTAGCTGCTATGTGAAGGGGGTCATATAGTTAAGATCGCGGGAACGCAGGGGTCCACCATCATGTATGCCTCTTTTTTGCCCTCTGACATCCCCTCCGACTCGTGCATGCGGAAAACCCCTTTACGATAAGAGAAAAAGGGGCCCAAGGCGACCATTGTTTTTTATGAACTGAAAAAAATTACTCAGGCTACCAACCTCTCAATGTGAGAGAGAAAAATTTACGATTTTTTCTGAGTCACATGCGCTTTGCCTCGGACCCAGGTTTTTCGAGCGCAAATGGAACGCCTGAACCTTGGGTTCCGTGAAATGGTTCTTGAAATGTCGCAAATGGGAAAAGGCCTATAGCATTTAGGGTGTTTTTTTTAGGGTTTTTATTCATATTTTCTGTTTTTGTATTCCGTCTTTAAGAACAAGACGTAACGGATTCAAAACTGGAAAGCGTAGATTTAAAAAAGAAAAGGGAAAAAAAGGTTCAAAATAGGGTGGGAAAAGATGGAATGGACTCAGTAACGGGGGAGTTAGTGCGGAGCCTTTGAGAGCTTTAAAGAGAGGGCTGGATAAATTCTGGATGGGGATGAAAAGGGGGATGTAGGTATAGTGTTAAGTAACGGAACTACCCCGTGAGGTCTCGCGGCCTTTGTTTGTTTTTTGTTTGAGGATAATTCCTAGAGCCGTAGTATTACCGCTGCTAGTGTTTGGGCCCAACCACCCCCCCGGGGGGGGGGGGGCACAAACCACCGGCTAACCCCGGGACCCCTTTACTGCTGGGTGGACAGGGTCCCGGGTTTTTTAAGAAAGACCGCCCGTTCTTTGCTCCGCCCCGGGATCGAACCCCGGGCTTCTCGGTTTTAGCGAGGTGCTAACCCACACACTACGGAGTCCGAGCCTCTTGTAGCTTTCCCTTATTTTTTTATGTTCTTTGTTTTTATGATGATAACAAGTAGCAAATTTTAGTAATGAAATATTGCATAGCAATACTAATAAGAAATTGAATAATGTAAAAGATAATAAAAATGGAAAAAAAAACCCCAAAATGATAAAAATATATTATATCTATATCATATATATATATATATATATATAATATATATAATTATTTTAATATATATATATAATTTTATATATTTTATAAAATAATATATTTATATATATTTTAATATATATTATATATTATAATATATATTTAAATTAAAAAAACTATATATAAATATCTCGTTTAAAAATGATAGAGTTTAGGTTTATTATCTTTTTCAAGATATTTTTTCTTTTTTCTTAAGAGGTTTTTTATTCTTTTAGTAATCAATTTTTTGACTTTGCCCTGCTTATCATTGGCGTTTTTTATCAGCAAAAAGACAAGCTACGGCGAAGCAAAACAATTGATTTCTAAAAGAAAAGAACTCTTAAAAAAACACAGAGAAAAAAATCTTGAAAAAGATAATAAAGCTGAACTAGCTATCACTTTTTTCGAATCTGTGTCAGAGAAATTCCGCCGTATTTTTATATAATATATTAATTTTATATATATATTTAAAATATATATATATAAAAAATATATATTATATATTATATAAGTAAGATTATATATATATATATATAATATATATATTATAATTTAAAATAATAATATATATACATTTCTAGATATATAATATATATATATAAAATATAATAATAAAATTTAAATTTTCATTGATACCAACTAATGATTTAATAAAATAAAACTGATAAAAAATAAAAAAAAAAAATATAACAATAATTATAAAATAGCTTATAATGATAAAATATATTAAAACAAGTCAATAATCACAATGATAATATATATAATATAATATAATATATATATATATAATATATTATAAATTATATTTATATATATATATATATATATTTAAAATTTAAAGGGGTTTTGATTTTTTCTGGGGGTTTTAAGTACTTAGACTTCACTTACCTCCAATAATTTTAAAACACCTTGGGGTTTTTGTTTATCACTATGAAACTTCATCCCGGATACATACAGGGGGAAACAATAAAAAACTTGGAAACACCTTATCGATTTTTTTTCAAGATCTCACATAACACAAAACCCCCCAAACAAATTCATCCACCAAATCACGCCCTAAATATCTTCCCAATACCTATGAAAAGCCTACCCCCTTTGTTTTTGGCTGGGGAAGAATAAGGGGGTTAGGATTAGATTATAAGAACCGTAGCCCCGAGCCTGGGTCCCCGCGCGCACACACGTGTCGATTCCCGCTAGCGACTCGCTCCCAGCTTGCGTCGCCCCTACCAAGCCCTCCTTTTCCTCGGGTATGATCGCCCCCTGCTACACAGCAAAGGGCAAGCTCCCGACAAACGAGGAATGGAAAGGGGTGGGGAGAGGTCCGAAGACGTCCCCGGTGGGGGGGGTGTATCGTGGCCGTGACCTTACGAGTGGGGCCGAGGGAGGTCGCCCTGCTCGACCGGCTGCTCCAAGATGGCGGCTGGTGGCGCGTTGCCATTCGGCTCATTAAACATTTTTTATACCCCGTTTTTTATTATGCATGCCTGAATTCCTACAGCCCCCACTGCAATTTACTTGGGGTCTCGCTAGCGCACCCTGCTACTCGTGGGGAGGGAACTATGAGCCTAAAAACCCCTCCCCTAGATGGAATCCTTTTCCCCCCACCAGAAAAAAAAACTGGCATCCGCCACGGGGAAAAAAGCCGGGGCCAAGCGCAAATATGGGGACTGAATCATTAAAAGTCTAGCCATTAAATATAATAAATGTCTGGAAAAAAAAAAACCCTTTGGATTTTCCCTTTGATTTTGCGTTTTCCCTTAGAAATTTCCTTTCAGGTTTTTTAAATTTTCCCTTAAAAAAAGGAAATTTCCCGAGAGTGAAACACTGGTGGTACGAACATCAGGGGGCCCGATAGTTGGGGGGGGGGGAGGGCCCGATTAATGTAAAAAAATAAAAAAAAAAAAGTATTTAAATTTTTTTATTATATGTATTTAAATACAAAATATTTAAATATCATTTAAAACATTTATTTCCCCTATTAAATACATGAAAAAATAAGTATTTAAAAACATTTTTTAATACACAAAAGTATTTAAAAACAAATTATTAAATATGCCCAGCTTGGTATATACTATCAAAAATGTCTTTTTAGGGAAACTCAGGAACCTTTTTCCAAAAAAAAAATGTTAAAAGGAATTTGAATCAAATTATTGTTATTTTCCTTTTTTAAGGTTTCTTAACAATAATTTTTGGGGGCAAAAAAAGAAATGGGCCCACGCCCAGAAAACTTTTTTTAGGGGGGTCTATCTGACGGAGGGGGGTTTAAAATTGTAAAAAAAAAAAAATGGCCAACGCCACAGAAACTTTATTTTTTGGGGGGGGCTTTGCTGTGGGGTTTTAAAATTTTCTGAAATGGACAAGTAAAAAAAAGACAAGGAAAAAACTAATACTGATACCGGTAATACCGTATTTTGACACCCGGTATCGGTATACCCGGGATCTAACTGATACGGGTGGGGACGTACCGGGATTTTTACCGAAAACCGGTTTTCCAAAACCGGTATTTTTTTGATACCGCAAACCCCGCGGCGCTCACTAATAAGTATGCTGTGGCGGATTCCCCCTTTCCCTTTGGAAAAAG
>JACEEZ010015969.1:0-5000 GCA_016584305.1 Chionoecetes opilio
CCCTTTCCTCTTCCTCTCATTCTCCTCTTCTTCTCTCTTCTCTCTCCCCTTCTCTCTCACCAGCCTCCTCCAAGAAAGAAGAAGAAGAAGAGGAAGAAGAGATAAAGGGTACAGTCTCCCTTTTTTTCCACTTCTTCAACCTCTCCCTTTGTTTCCTCCCTTCACTAATTCTCCCTTCTTTCTATTTCCTCTCCCTTCTTTCTATTTCCTCTCCCTTCTTTCTATTTCCTCTCCCTTCCCCCTTGAAATTGCTGACCACACGCTGACGTCAGAATGCTGATGTCATAATATGTAGGTATTTCCCTCTCCTCAACCCTCCTCCTCCTCCTCCTCCTCCTCCTCCTCCTCCCTCCTCCTCCTCCTCCTCCTCTTTTTTTGTGTCATCCATTTTAGTGCATATGAGCCATGACTTGACAAATTTGGTTTTATGCTCAATTTGATGAGCGATTCGCCCTCCCCGTGGCATCCTGCGGGAAAGGGATAGAATGAGGGAGGGAGAGTCCATCTGGGTAGCTACTTTGAGGAGTGATTCGCCCTCCGCGTGGCATCCTGCGGGAAAGGGATGGAAGGAGGGAGGGAGAGTCCATCTGGGTAGCTACTGACGAAGACGACGAAGGGGAGGTTTGGTCAGAGTTTTTTTCTTTTTTTCTTTTATTTACAATGAAAAGATACAGTTGATTTTACTCATACAGCCAGAAGTTCACGGTGAGGTGCCGATAACTATCTTTAGTCTGCACTGTTACACCTTTACTAGTAGTCTATAAGTTACACTAAATATGTCCAGATTATGTTGTTGCCATAAGTAATGCCTCAAATTAATCACCCGAGTTACAAGTTCGTTTGATGAGTGAGTGCGCGTGCGTGTCTCATAATGGTGACTCTGTTTTCTTTGTTTGGGGGGGGGGGGGGGGGCTGGCATAAGAGCGCAGGATTGTGAAAAGATTGGGTACGCGTGAGGTAAGAGCGAAAAAGAAAAGAAAAATAAATCTAGGAAATTTTGAGCCCCGTAAATAATAAAATAATAAAAAGGAAGATAATATGGAAAAGAAATAAGAGAATGTGAGCTGCCTTTACCCCTTCTCTCTCTCTCTCTCTCTCTCTCTCTCTCTCTCTCTCTCTCTCTCTCCTCTCTCTCTCTCTCTCTCTCTCTCTCTCTCTCTCTCTCTCTCTCTGTTTCATCTCCGTGCCTTCCAATCTTTCCCCTTTTTACCTTCCCTCACTCCTCTCCCCTCCTCCCCTCCCTTCCCTCTTTTCTTTCCCTCCCTCATTCCATCCCTCGTTACCTCTCTTCATCATGACCCCCACTCTCTCTCTCCCTCTCCCTCTCTCTCTCCCTACTCCCTACTCCCTCTCCTCTCCCTAGTTCCTCTTGTAGTCTATCTTCTCCATCATTCCAGAAATTCCACCGTCAGTAATCTTGAGTTTTTATGCCGAGCGGACTAAGCCATTAATTGCAAGCTTGGGCAGCCATAGAAAACGGAAGAAGGGGTAGAGGAAGAAGGGGAGGCTATAATATATTACTCCCGTCCTATTTGGCTTGGATAGGGTCTCGTTTGGACGGGCCAAGGGCGAGTGTCAGACTGTCAGCTGTAGCCAGACATGTTAGGTGCCCTTAATTTTTCCCCTATTTCTGCCTTCCATCACGGTGACCCTCGATGTTAGAGGGCCAGCAAGAGTAATTACGTGTGTATCATTGTCTGTGAAAGGGCACAGTACGCTAGCGCCCGGGGATATAGAGTGAAATAAGGGTTGTTTACATCGGGCAGCAAGACATTTCCACAGCCAGGCATTAACCAAGCGTTGATCCCCAATCCCTGAAATTATATTGGCGTTGATATTCTTATTCCTCGGTCTTGATAAGGAGGAGTGTACTCTATAGCATTTCCTTAATGAATTGATAACTAATGAAAACATTGGTTTGTGGGACCGTATTAACGGGACCTTGTTATGGGTAAGATCTTGATAGTGTATTGGGTCTATCGGGACCTTCGTATATAAGTAAGTGCCATAAGTACGTATGTAGTTCCAATCATTCGTGTCTGCTCACCCCCAGAAATTCTTCACTTTTATACATCATCTTTTGCTATAAAGAAAGGCACTCACGTGGAAGGCGGAGTCATAGTTGATCTTGGCGATGGCCATCTTCTTGGCGGCGTCCGAGCCCCAGCAGCAGCGGTCCGCCACGTGGGCCAGCAGCGCCGCGCGGGCCTGGTGGTCCGTGATCTGCGGCCCCGGCGGCAGGGGGCCCCGGGTCTCCGACCTGCCCCCCTCCTCCTCCACGGTTCCATTGGGCGGCGGCACCGACACTGCGGGAGAGAGGGAGATGTTAGGACACTGTGTGGGGCAGGGGCGCGTCTCTAAAGCCCAGGGACACCACAGGCTTGGGGACGTGCATGGCAGACTACATATAAACCTCTGGAGGAATACTATACCTGGCCATGGCACCTCAGCCAGGCTGAATATCAATGGAACTGAACTCTAAGTGTTGCTGCTGTCCTCCCCGCCTACATGAGGGTCAAGGCTTCCTGGGTACATACATAAAAAGATCCCTGCTACTACTGCACCTCTGCAAAGGCTAAAGTGAGGAAAATCTAAAAGAAAATCCACGCCATCCCTGTTTGTAACAACCTGAGGGACACTTACAGTACACCGCTGGTCCATGCTGGGCCGGGCGCCAGGCCAAAGCGGCTCTCCACTCAACACAGCGGAACGGCGGCCCAGCAGACCCTGGTACTTACTCAGGCGGCGCCCCTGCCGGCCATGTAGCGGACCCCACCGCCAGCAGGGGCCGCCCGCCCGTCCCGCCCTGGTGCACACTTACTGTTCACGTCGAAGAGATCATTCTCACACACGGGGTAGTTTTTGAGGTGAAGCGATGAAGCCACGAGGTCGTAGTCTAAGAGGAGGTGTTGGAAGGTGGGCAGGTAAGGGTCGAGGACGGTGGGGCGCGTGTGGGGCGACGGGATGCTTGTGTGGTCCAGGAAGTGCTTGTCCCGCCGCCCCGAAGAGCGGTAGACGCGGGGCTGGCTGAGCGCCCGGCGCCAGTTGATGATGGTGCCCGAGCCGTCGTCCACGGCGGACAGTCCCAGGCTCGGGTAATTCTCGATCAGCTCGAAGGTGAACTCTCCGCCGGCGTCTGCCGTGAGCGGTCCCGTGATGCGGCCTCCGCGCTGGTCCACCAGCAGGGCGCGGCGCGGCGGCGGGGCGCTGTTTGCCGCGCTGCTGCAGGCGGCCGTGATGGTGGTAGTGGTGGAAGCCACGTGCACGCGCACCAATTCCTCCTGGTGCACAATCCTTCCGTTCATGGCCGCCCCCCGCCCCTGAGCCGCCCAGCCGGCGTGGGCGAGCAGGTCCGGGGCCCCTGGGGGCGGCCGGGGGGTGTCCCTTGGGCCCGTGCCTAGGGGCCCCCTTCACACCCACGCGTCCTCCGGCAACACACTGATCAGTTCATGTCCGGGTCGCGCGAGTCACCGCGGCGGGCACCGCGGCGCCCTGCATGGCGGCTGGGCGGGCGACATGTCCTGCCCCACCCACGCACTCGCCATCTCGTGGGGTGCCGCGGGTTGCCTGCTGGCGGGCCGCCACCGTCTCACCATCACAAGGCCCGCACCACCACCACCATCACCCGCCGCCGCCCGGCCCCGCGGCCTGCTGGCGTACTAGGTCCTGCCGCCCACAACGTCCTCCCGCGCCCTCCGCCAGCCCGACGCCGCGCCCCAACCGCCCGCACGCCGCCCTCGCCCGCGCCGCCCGCCACCTTCCACATTCACGCCATGTCTCACGAGGCGCGCCGGGCGTGAGGCTCCGTCATGTAGGGAGGGCGCCAGGGTGGGCGTGGGGGCGCAGGGGTGTGAGGGCCTCAGGGCACTGGCAGGAGTGGCTCAGCGGTGACCCAGGGGTCCTCGGGGGTCCTCAGGCGCGGCGGGGGGGAGCCCAGGACCCTCACTCACGTGGCAGGCCCTCGAGCCTTCCTGTACGGGGACTCATGACGTCACGGCGCTCGGTAACCTCTGACCTGGTGACCTACATGACCTGGTGACCCACAGTGGTCGCGTGTCGCCTGACCGAATGACCCGCATTAAAGGGATGGTTATTCCAACCACGTGCTGGGTGACCATGACCCCCCCGCGCGTGTGTGTGTGTTCAGAGAGAGAGAGAGAGAGAGAGAGAGAGAGAGAGAGAGAGAGAGAGAGAGAGAGAGAGAGAGAGTATGTTATGTCGTGGAAGATCAGGAAATAATGGTGGTGAAAAGGGAGAAAATTAGGAAGGATCAATAGGACTCAACACGAGAAGGGAGGGAAGGGGGGGGAGGGGGCACTAGAGGCCTCCCATTAGCACCAGGCCGTGTCACTAGCACTCACCTCGAGGACCAGAGAGAGAGAGAGAGAGAGAGAGAGAGAGAGAGAGAGAGAGAGAGAGTCATAAATTGTTGAAAAAAATGTAAGAAAAAATATTAGGGTCACTGGTTTATATTTAATGTGTTTTTAATGCTGCACCCTGTCACTCCCCCCTCCACCCTACCCCCTTACAGAACCCCTTCCACCCTACCCCCACACCCTTCCTCAACACCCAACACCCTACACCCAACACCCAACACCCTACCCCCAACACCCTAACCCCTTAGATAACTCTCCACCCATTCCACCCATCGCCTACACCCACCCACAACTACCCACCCACAACCACCCACCCACAACCACCCACCCACACCCACCCACCCACAACCACCCACCCACACTCACCCACACCCACCCTCCCACTCCTTCTACCCACTCCATCCTACCAAACCCACACCCACCCACCCACACCATCTTTCCTTCCTTCCATCCTTCCTTCCTTCTTCCTTCCTTCCTTCCTTCTTCCATCCATCCTTCCTTCCATCCTTCCTTCCTTCCTTCCTTCCTTCCTTCCTTCCTTCCTTCCTTCCTTCCTTTCTTTTCTCCACTACACAATCCATTTATCATACATTACCATCCTCACTGTCATTACTAGTTCACAGT
>JACEEZ010015969.1:7500-10000 GCA_016584305.1 Chionoecetes opilio
AGGAAAGAAAACAATAATGATGTTAATGATAATGAAAATAATAGTAATATAAGTAATGATAATGTAGGTGTTGACAGAGAGGAAGAGAGAGAGAGAGAGGAGAGAGAGAGAGAGGAGAGAGGAGAGAGAGAGAGAGAGAGAGAGAGGAGGAGAGAGGAGAGAGAGAGAGAGAGCTATTCTTAACAGTCTTCTCTTCCGTATCAATTCCACAAAATACCTCCTCCTCCTCCTCCTCCTCCTCCTCCTCCTCCTCCTCCTCTTCCTCCTCCTCTCCTCCTCTTCCTCCTCTTCTCCTCCTCCTCCTCCTCTCTCTCTCCTCCTCCTCCTCCTCCTCTCTCTCTCTCTCTCTCTCTCTCTCTCTCTCTCTCTCTCTCTCTCTCTCCTCTCTCTCTTCACTCATCCCTCGCTCTTCCTGCTCTCTACTCGTCTCTCTCTCTCTCTCCCTACTCTCTCTCTCACACACACACACACTCAAATGTCACCCTTTGTAATATTCACGCTGCGCCCTGCTGTGGTATTTACCTGACTACCCGAGACTGGCGTGCTACTGGCCTACTTACATGACTCACTCACCTACTCACTTACTTACTCACCTACTTACTCACCTACTTACTCACCTACTCACTCACCTACTTACTCACCTACTCTACTCACCTACTCACTCACCTACTTACTCACCTACTCACTCACCTACTCACCTACTTACTCACCTACTTACTCACCTACTTACTCACCTACTACTACCTATCTACACTACCATACTTATCATCATCACTACTTATCACCTACTATCACCTACTTACTTACTGACTCACTCACCTACTCACCTACTTCACATCACCTACTTTCACCTACTCACTCACTACTCACCTACCTTTCGTCACCTACTTTCCACTCACTTATTCTCACCTACCTACTCACCTATTTTCTACACTTTCCTACTTTATTTTATCATTTAGTCTATCTCATTTCCTTCATCCTACTGTTTCACCTACTTCATATTTTTCATCTACTGTTTCACCTACTTCATATTTTTCATCTACTGTTTCACCTACTTCATATTTTTCATCTACTGTTTCACTTACTTCATTTTTTTCATCTACTGTTTCACCTACTTCATTTTTTTCATCCTACTGTTTCACCTACTTCATTTTTTTCATCTACTGTTTCACCTACTTCATATTTTTCCTCCTACTGTTTCACCTACTTTTATTGCTTCACCTGTTTCGTCTAATTCCTAGTAGTAAATCAAAGTACTTCCCTCACTCACACATGAAGCGGGTCAACCAGTTAGTATCCAGTCAGTCAGTCAGTCAGTCACCCCCCTCGCCTAACTAAAGTCAGTCCCAGTTCCCAGTCACTCGGTTTGCATATAAATCCACATTGCCACAAACTTTGAGACAACCGGCAGTCAAAACACTTAACTCTTAACCCCTTGAGGCCCAGAACGTAATTTCCATTTTAATTTGGCCACCATTAGACGATTTTTAGTGACTATAAGCAATGTTTTATAGCTATGACCTGTTTAGTATCCTTGTCCAGTAGCTAATTTGGTATATTTAGCTACTTTTCGTAATTTTATGGCTAACAACAGACGATTTTATATAGCTAAGGAAAGATCTGGGCGTGAAGGGGTTAACTAAAAGAACTTAACTAAAACTAAAACTATAAACTAAGGCTAAGTGACGAAGAAGGGGTTTCATTTTTGTTTTAAATTTATTTCATCATCATCATCATCATCTGTTTTTTTGATCAGGTTACCTAAAAAAAAAAAAAATAGGTTCTTTATATTTTGAAGTGATTTTGTTGTATCATTATTTCTTCCTTCCTTCCTTTCTTCCTCCTCCTTATCTTTCTTCCTTCTCCTCCTTCCTCCTCCTCCTTCCTTCCTCCCTCTCTCCTCCTCCTTCCTTCCTCCTCCTTATCTCTCCTCCTCCTCCTCCTTCCTCCTTTCTCCTCCTTCCTCTCTCCTCCTCCTTCTTCCTTCCTCCTCCTTATCTCTCTTCCTTCTCCTCCTTCCTTCTTCCTCCTCCTTCCTTCCTCCTCCTTATCTCTCTTCCTCCTCCTCCTTCCTCCTCCTTCCTTCCTTCCTTCCTCTCCTCCTCCATCCATACTCCTTCTTATCTCTCTTCCTCCTCCTCCCTCCTCCTCCTCCTCCTATCTTCCTTCCTCTCCTCCTCCATCCATACTCCTCCTTATCTCTCTTCCTCCCCCTCCTTCCTCCTCCTCCTCCTCCTTCCTCCCTCCTCCTCCTCCTCCTTCCTCCTCCTGCACACCCGCCAGCCTTAAGAAGATAAGGATCCTTGACCTACAATTGTTCCCGTCAAAATAGCTCTTCAGGATATTACGTAATAAAGGCGAATTTGCATAGTGACTCGGAAAAAAATAGCGAAGGGGAAGAAGACATAAAAGAAGAGAGGAAATAATTGATAAAGATGGAAGAAGGATAGAGGGCGATAGGAGAGGTGATTGAAAGCAGAAATGAAAGAAGAAAAAAACA
>JACEEZ010015969.1:15000-16174 GCA_016584305.1 Chionoecetes opilio
CTCCTCCTCCCCCCCTCCCTCCCCCCCCCTCCTCCCCCCCCCCTTTCCTCCCCCCCCCTCCTCCCCCCTCCCCTCCTCCCCTCCTCCTCCTCCCCCCTCCTCCTCCACCTCCCCTCCACCTCCCCCCCACCCCCCTTTCCTCCTCCTCCCCCTCCTCCTCCTCCCCTCTTCTCTTTTTTAACCTTTCCCAAAACGCTTTTGCGATTAATTTACGATGCTTGTCCAATGCTTTGTTTTGACCTGTAATGCCATGACCTGCTTCGCTCCCGTGACCTGCTGCACCTCTGACCTGTGTACAATGACCCCGCAACCGTGACCTGACCCCGAGTTATTGACTTGTTGAATATGGGATGAAGTGGAGCTACATTTCGCGACAGTTTTATGCAGTGACGAGAGGACAGCCAATAGGAATACAGAGATTATTTTGTCCTTGTTTCTAATTGGTTGATAAAGATTAAATTCTGTCTTTGAGAAATGACACGAGATATACATGTTTTGTTAATGTTTTTTTGGCTTGTAACCCTTTTTTTCTTTTTTTTGCTTTTGTTTTTGTACTTTCTTAGTTTCTTATTGGTTGATAGAAACTTGGATTATTATTATTATTTTTTTTTTGGAAATTACACGATTTATACCTGTTTTATTTTTGTATTTATGTCGTGGAGCCTTTTGTTTTTGTTTTTTTTTTTTTTGTTTTTGCTTTTTCCCCTAGTTTCTTTTGGGTTGAAAAATTTGGATTTTATTATTTTTTTTTTTTTTGGAAAATTAAACCGATTTATCCTTTTTTTAAATTTTTATTGTTTTTTCGGGGTAAACTTTTTTTTTTTTTTTTTTTTTTTTTTTTTTTTTTTTTTTTTAGTAGTTTCCTAGTTTATAATTGGTTGATAGAGATTAAATTATGTCTTTGAAAAATGACATGAAATATACACGTTTAATTTTTTTGTTTTTTTTGTCTTTTGTAACGTAATTTTTTTGTTTCGTTATTGTTTTTGTACTTTCCTAGTTTCTTATTGGTTGATAGAAACTTGGGTTAAATTATGGTTTTTTTTTTAGAAATGACACGATTGTATTATACCTGTTTTATTTTTGTTGTTTTCGGGTGGGTACCTTTTTTTTTTTTTTTTTTTTTTTTCCTTTTTTTCAAATTTGGGTTGTTGGACTGAGATTAAATTGCTCT
>JACEEZ010015970.1:0-27343 GCA_016584305.1 Chionoecetes opilio
GGGGGGGAAAAAAAAAAATTTTCCCCAAAAAAAATTTTTTTCCCGGGTATTGGCCTGCGGCATTTTTTGGCCAAAAAATTAAATTTTTTTCGCCCCGAAAGGGGACGGCGAATAATGGGGAGTAAGTAGAATCAATACGATGGTGGAGATGCACAACGAATGCTGGTTCGTTTTGGTTTCGCAGATAAAATCGCCACGTGGGACGGGGGCTTTAGGGATTTTTAAGGGTGCTCCCCCCACCCTTACCCGTGGTCCCGTACCAAGTGAGAAAACGGTTTGAGCATCTCCCTTAGAGGCGCTACGAGGTAAAAGTCCCCTAGGGTAATACTAGGGGCCCCCGTAACTCTTTCGGATCTCCCCCCCCGGACGGAAACCCCATTCTACACACGCCCACATTGCTTTAACCCCTGTCCCGGGAATGTTTCCATCCACCCGCAGCTTGCCCAGCCCCTCGACCTTTGGAAGAGGATTATGATGCCACCGCAGTTTACTGCTACACCATCCCACCCGGGGCCGCCGAAAGTTAAGCAAAAGTCTTATTTCCCTCCCAACTTTCCAAAGTCCTTCACAAGGCAAACGCTCCCTGATAGCATTTACTATGTTGGGGGGGAAAACATTGCCATTTAAACCTTACCCCCCCTAATCCTCCCCAATGCAGACATGCTGGCGTTTTGGCCCCCCTCCCAAGCACTCCCGACCCTTGCCCGCTGCTTTTTTTTGTGCTAAACCCGGGAATGTCGTTCCTCTGTTGCTACGTCGCCCACATTGTAACGGGGTGGTTTCCACAACGTCTTTTACAGAGGTTTGTCCTATCTACCGCCGAATCAAAATGGATCCATCAGTTTTGAAAAGGGTTAAACTCTGAGAGAACCCCCCAAGAAGCTCGCCGCCTGGCTTTTCGCCTAACCCGTCTCCGAACTTATTTCCCAATCCCACTTTTTCCCGAATCCCCCTACTACAAACCCTCCTCCCTCCTTTTCCCCTTTTCCCTCCTCCCCCATCGTCCTTCCCTTTTGTATCCTTGCCCCCTTCCCCCCATAAAATAATCCTTTGCCGTCCTCAATTGATCTCCGCCCCCTCTACCCCTTCCTCGCCCCCCCCCCCCTCAAGCACCCCTCGGCCTACTACGTCAGACAAACCTAAACGTCCTCCCCCCCACCCCCCCCGGGAAACCTCCCTCTACCTCCTCTCCCCTCAGCCCCTCACACCCCACTTTCTACTTTCCCTCTAAGAAACCCCCCTGTGCCTCCCGGTTCCGTCCAACCCCAGCTAGACCAAGGTATGATCGAAGAGTACTCGCTTGAGAATGACTCCCCCCCCTTTCACCAATCGCCTCATTACCCCCCAACCTTCCGTCTCAATCCTCCCCCGTCTCAGCTGAGTACATTCTATTCCCCCCCATCTTCCGCCTACCCCTCTCCTCCTGACCCCCAAAATTCTCCCTTTCCTCTTTCTCTATCTTTTCCCCACCCACCCCTTCTTCCCTTCCCTTGTTCCCCCTATGTCCCCTCCCCTCTTCTATTTCCCCAGCCCCCCCTACTGTCACGCCCTGTTCTTACCTTACCCCCCCTCCTGGCTATCCGCCCCCTTTTGTCTAAAACAATCCCATCCTACCCCTCACCCCCTGCCCCCTACAACTGCCCCTTCACCTACACTCCGATCCCCACCCGATCTTGGACCCTACGCCCCCTTACTCCTGACCCCCCCCCTGCCCCCCTGAACCCCCTGACCCCTCTGTCCCGCTACCATTAAAAACCCTCACCCCCCCGGGTTGACCTCACCATGTCTGTTCTCCAATGGAACATTCGCGGCTTCCGCCCCCAAAAGACAGACTTTGTCTCCTTTTTCCTGCTATAAACCCGCAAGTTACTGCCCCCAAGAAACTTTCCTTACTCAACCCCATTTTTCCAATTCCCTATTACCACATTTTTCCTCCCCCCATTTATTTTCCCCCTCAACCCTTTGGGTCCACCAGAAAAGGCTTTATCCCCCTGAAGTCAACACTACTCTCCCATGTCCCCTCTTAAGGGAAATTACCCAATTTGGATTATTTTGTTTCCATCTTTTTCTCTCCTTCCTTTCCTATTGATTTGATCCCACACGCCCTTTCTCCCCTACAAAACCCCCTTTGCTGGGGTAGGTGATTCAACTGCGCCCTCCCCCCTTTGGGGACTTCCCATAAAAAACCCCTGGCCCCCCCCTTCAACGCATCCTCCCACCCCCCGACCTCATTATTCTTTCTAATCGCCCCCCTCACTTAAAAGGACCCTTTGTCCTTTTACCCCTAAAGCGTTCCCCGGTGGACTTTTATTATAAAAGGCCCCCCGATAAAGCGTGCGCTTGGAGCACTACCGCTGCAAACGCGGTACCCCCGGGCAAAACCAGCCTTTTTCTTTTAAAATGCCTCTGCCCCCCCTTTAAACGGACCATTAAACTCTATAATTAATATTGGGCACCATTTTTCCCCCTCACCCAGATACCCCATTTATCAGTTTTTCGCCGAAACCCTAAATTTAGGTAAACACCCGCCCCCCGTTTCCCCCTCCTGCACGTTTAAACCAAAATTTTTTGCAGAGCCATTCCAAGTAGCAGAGGAATTAGGCTCCTTTTTCAGTCCGTTAGTAGTGGATCCCCCCTCTCTCCTCAGTTTTCCCAGAATCAAAACGCCCGGGAACGCATTCTTGTTACCTTTCTCCATCCTCTTTGAATACTCAAGCCCCTTTTTCTTTTTCTGAACTAGCCTCCGCTTTCTTTTTGCCGCGACACATGTTAAACCCTGAAAGGGATTCAATACTAAATGCTCAAAAACCTCCCTCCGTTTTTTTCCTCTTTTTTTTAGCCCTCTTTAACCGGGTTTGGCCCTGGGGGACCCCCCCCCATGGCGTGAAAAACCCTTGTCCCATCTTCCTCAACCCCAAAAACCGGTACCCCTCCCCAAGATTCCCCCCCATTTCCCTTTCTAGTTGCTTAGCAAGTTACTGGAACGCATGACAAACTCTGTCTTATGTGGTTCCGGAAACCAAAGTCTTTTCTCCCCTTCTCAGTTTTGGGTACCGACATGCCCCAAGCACAGCTGACCCCTTAGCCCACCTGGAAACATACATACCACAGCCTTTGCCCGTCACGAAACAGGCCTTGCTGTTTTTTTTGACTTTCAGAAAGTTATGATCCGCCCGCGACATCATGTCCCCCACCAGCTAACCACTTTTCGGGATAGCTGGGAACATGGGGGCTTTCTCAAAATCCTTTATGTGATCGTCCCTTTAGAGTCAAAGTATTTCCTCCACTTTCCCCATCCCCTTCCCACAATAGGGGGGGTGTCCCCAGGGAAGTGTCCTCAGCACTTCCTTTTTCCTCATGCAGAAAAAGGGACTGTCTCCACCTTACCACCTGGGTCCGGTCCCCCTTTTTTAAAGTGGAGACCTACCCATCTACCCCCCGGCCCCCCCCTGGCCCCCCTCCGCAGTCTCCTCCAATCTGAAATTTTCCGCTGCTTTTTCCCTGGGCTACTAACATGGCTTTCGTTTCTCTCCCACCAAACCTTCCCCCTTTTTTCGCTCTCGTGTACCACTCCACCTCCGTTTTCTTAACATACCTCTCAAGATGCTCCTGGAAAAACCCTTTGGCCTCACTTTCGACCTCGTTTTACCTGGAAGCACATATCCTATCTCTAAGGTAAATGTCCTTCGTCGCCCCCCCTCCCTACTTGGTGCCGGGTTTTTAAGGGTTGTTGCTGACACCTTTATATTGAATGTTTTAACTGATTAAAATTTCTAATTGATTCAACTGAATTGAGAGTTGAAATTTGTCTTAGACTTCACTTTTTAAATTATAATCGAACACTTCTCACTGCGGAGGAGTACTGAAAGGGGAAAAATTTAAAGGGGGGAAGGGGTAGGTTTTAAGGTTAAGGGGAAGGGGGTAGGATTTAAGGAGAAAGGGGGAAATGCTCCACCAGCTCAAGCGAGTAGTGTCTGGTTTCTCCCTGACACGTTTGAAATATATATATGATTTTTTTGGGTAGTCGGGGTTGATACTTAGAATTACACCGAGTAAGGCTAAAAAATTTTTTGGAAGTTGGGGAAGTATTTCCTAACACAGAATAATCACCTGAGGTTTTTACTAAATAACAAAAAGAATTATTTAAAAACTCATCCTTTTTATTCTCATGAAATTTTATTCTTTTGTTTGAGTCTTAGACACCATTAAGCTCTGCCCGACCAGGAAAGCTCTCAACCCGGCACGGGAAAGCTCTCTACCCGAACGGGAAGCTTTTCAACCGACACAGGAAATCCCCAAACCCCGACACAAAAAGCTCCAACCCGACAAGGAAAACCCCAATCCGACAAGGAAAACCCTTCCAATCCGACACGGAAAGCTCTTAATCCGACACAGGAAATTCTCAAATCCGAACAGGAAAGCTCTAACCCGACACGGGAAAAGCTCTTGAGAGAATAACCCCCCTCACTAATTTGATTAATAAAATTACTTACGTATAAAAAATACCGCGAAACTTATAGGTAACATGGGAATATAAGGGGGGGAATAAAGAGTAATAATGTTTTTTGCGTTCACTTAAAACCAATTGACGGGGTTTTTCGTCAGACTGAGACGCCCGTCTGACCTGGAGTGAAAGGAGCGGGACTGGGTTTTAATACACTTAAAGGGGGGGCAGGCCTCCTATGCGTTTAAAAAACAACGGCCCCTATATATAGCATATAGATAGATACATATAAAAGAAGGGGGGGGGGATAGGAGCGAGTTATGAGGTCTTACCTGGAGTGAAAAGGGGCGAGAACTGGGCCCCCCCGCTGCAAAACAACGTCGAGCTGGAGTGCGGGAAAAATAGAAGTCCGGACCTTGGGCCGGCCTCTCCTAAAGGGATTATAAGACCTCGAATACTCTAATTTTTGCTAACGAAAAAAGTATGCAAAAAAATTGGCGCCTATGATGCAGTTTTTAACTTTTATATAGAAAATTAATATTTTTTAACATAATATCCAGGGAAAGATATTCTCCCTTTTTTGGGAGCCCCGAACAGTGTTTTAGAGCGGACGAGGTGGGGAAAACGGGAAAAGAAATTTGGCGACTCTCATTTAGCGAATACCCGACTAACCCCCCATTTATGAACGTGATCTTTCACTATGGTGCTATTTTTAAGGACTTTAAAAATCTAAGAGGTTCCTTGATCTGATAGGGGGGTGAGGAAAGGAGGAAGTTTTTTGAAACTCCCGTTACCGAGATCGCGAAAAAAAGGTCCCACGCATTTTTACTCGTACCAGTGTCTGGGGGGGGGGGAGTGAGGGAAGGGAGGAAGATAGAAGTGAGGATAGAAAGAAAGGGAAAATAGAAGGTAAATATTTGGGAACAAAAATTTTTTGACCTTAGTATAAAAAAGAAATCGTTCCCCCGAGCGGGGTCAGGTGGCAATGGCCCCGAAAAGTGTATGGAGATTGAAATGTTTTTTTTCCTTCACAGACCTAATCCGGGAAATTTATGAAGGAATTTCCCACCTATTTTTCCGAATACCGGGCATTACACTACAAACTTCTCATGTGTTTGGGGTGCTGACCGAAAGACCCCCCCATCCCCACACTGTCCTGGCCCTCTTCACTTTTACTAGGATGTCAATTTTTCCTTTGCCCTGCCTCCCCCCTCAACCCCTGGCCCCTTACCACCCTAGGCCCCCGTCTCGCTTAGGTGCCTTTCGCTCCCCCTTTGAGAGATCTATGTGAGGGGCCTCCGTCCCTCTTCGCCGTCGACCCCCTTTCACTTAGGTGCTATTTTCGCCTTCATCAATTCCTTCTTCTAAATTCAGCCCCCCAAATTCTCTCCTCCAGGATCACCTCCTCCCTCGTTGCACCCCCCTTTCCCCTGTTCGCATGCGACCCTTCCCCTCCCACCCCTTTTCTTTCCTACTCTTAATCTTCTCCCTTTCTACTTTCATCCTCCCTCCATGGCTTAAAAACCTTTCCCCCCCATATCTTTTCTTCTGTCCCATCCTTTCCCCCAAGTCTACCATTCCCCCTATTGTCCTCCGCTCTCACTTTCTTAAAACCCCTTTCCACTCTTTCCCCTATCACCCACGCTCACCGACGGTTCAAAAATCCACCTGGTTCGGGCTTTGCTGCCCTTTCCCCTCTTTTCACATCAATACCAATCCTACAAATCCACTGTTTTACAACGGAACTGTACCCCATCCTCTTCGCCTTAAAAAACGATATTTTCTCCCATCCCTTTTTCCTTTACTATCTTCACTGATTCCCGAAATTTCCTTTTTCTCTTATCATACAACCCTTTTCGCCACTTCCCCCTCTTTTTCGGGAGTCCATGATGGTTTTCGAACCCCAACGCCCACAAAACAATTGCTTTTGGGGGTACCGATCACGTGGTATTCAGGAAAACGAAACGTTGATTTTTTGGCGCGCTCCCCCACTATGTCCCAATCCCCCCGTTTCTAAAATTTGAGCCTCCGCTATCCCCTTCCCTTTTAAATCTTTCCTATTCGACCGCGGTAATCCCCCTGGACCACTTTCTCCCCAATAAAATTCGCCCATAAACCCTCTACTCTCCATGGCAAAACCTTACCACTTAAAGACGTTGGGAGACTGCTCCGCACGCTTAAGCTAGGCCCCACCAACCCAAATCCTATCTCAGTCACGCTCCCCCCAAAACCCCCTGCCACCCTGCAATTCCTCTCACTGTCCAACATGTCCCAATATCCGCCCCCATCTTACTCCGCCATTCCCGTTTTTTCCCCCCTTTGTCCTCCCTTTCCGACCTCCCCCTCTTGGGCATTTTCCCGGGAAACCCCCCCTTCTCCTTTGGGGAAAATTTAACCTCCCTTTCCAACAAACCAAATCTACATCTGATCTAACCATCCGCTGAACATCCGTTTTCCCCTTCCCCATCGTTTCACATTATTTTTAACCCCCCCCCTTATATGCTTTGCCATAGGCCATAGACCCCTGATGTCTGGCCATTCACCTTTTTAGGGCATTAAAACAATCAATCAAGTGACCATTACAAGGGGTTGTGATTATAAACAGAACCATTAGGCCTACAAACTTTGCAGGATCTGTCTTGGCAAGGTGTAGCATTTTTCCCCCCTTAGATTTATGCCTATATCGCCTGTAGGCAGTGACTTTTTTTGTTCTTTTTTTTTTTGTTTCCCTTTCCCTTTGATTGTGCCATATCGCCTGTAGGCAGTGACCTTTTTTTTTTTTTTTTTTTTTCCCCCTTTTCCAGATTTGTATATCGGTGTAGCAGTGACTTTTTTTTGTTCTTTTTTGTTTTCCCTTTTTCCCTTTGCTTTTTTTCCTATATCGGGTAGGGATGGGCCCCTAATTACACGTATTTTAATCGGGCGTCTATACAGTATAGTATATAAAAGTCTTATAGAAGTTTTCCTTTTCTTTTTAAATTCTAAAGTCAATGGACTACTGATTAAATTGCAGCATCGGATCAAACTAAAACTCAGCCACCTGCATTGCTTTACTTCTATACATTTTTTCTTTCATTTTTTTCTATACATTTTTCATTCATCAACAGAATTTTACATTTTTACTTATTTTACTATAGTGTTGATCATTATTTTTTCAATCACCAACAGAGAAATATTTTTATGCAAGAATTAGAGAGGGCATTAATAAAAAAAAACCCTTAACAGTAACACACAACACACCCACCCCCCACCCCCCACCCCCCCCCACCCCCCCACCCACCCACCCCCCCACCCACCCAAACCCCCCATCACTCACCATCATCACTCACTCATCACCACCCACCCCCACCCACCCAAACCCCCCCCCCCCCACCCACCCAAACACACACTTTCTGAAAAATAATGAAAAACAGTATAAAAAACCAATTAAGCCACAAATTCAAAAACCCTTTTTTTTTTTGTTTTCCCCCCTAATTTCTTTAAAAAATTTGGGTTTTTAAAAAACAAAAAAAAAAAAAAAAAGGGGGGGGGGGGACAAAAAAAAAAAAAAAAAAAAGGAAAAAGGAAAAAGGTAGAAAAGGGAAAAGAGGGGAAAAAAAAACCCCCCAAACGGTTTGAAAAGGGGCCCGAAACCGACGGGAAAATTAACCTTTTTAGGGCAAAAACAACAAAAACCCCCGGGCCCAACAAAAAACCGGTTTTATAAAAAAAACCCCTATATAAAACTTCGGGGGGTTTTTCATTTTTTTTGGGCCAAATTTGGAAACCCCTTTTTTTCCCCCCCCTTTTAATTTATGCCCCTATTTAATAATTTTTTTATTTTTTTTTTTTGCTTTTCCCTTTTCCTTCACTTTTCCCAATTATCCCCTTATTTTCCCCTTTTTCCCCCTTTTTCCCCTTTTTTTCCCCCCTTTTAAAAGAAATTAATAAAATTGGGTAGTAGTTTGGATTTTTTTTTTGTTTTTTTTTTTGTTTTTTTTTAAAGATTTTATATTTTACGTTAAATTTTAAAATTTATAACTTATTTAATTTATAATTTTATTTTATAATTTTTTATATATATTTTTTTTTTTTTTAAATTCTAAATCAATATATAATTAAATTAATTTTTCATAAATTAAATAATAATTTTTATTAATATAATTTTTTTTTATTTTTTTCATAATTTTTATATAACAATATATATTTTTATATAATAAAATAGTTAATTTAATATTTTTTTTAATAAAAACAAATATTTTTTTTAAAAAATTTTTAAAGGGTTAATAAAAAAAATTAAATTAAAAAAAAAATTTTTTAAAAAAAAAAAAAAAATTATAAATTTTATAATAATAATAAAATAAATAAAAAAAAAAAATTTTAAAATATAATAAAAAATTTTTAAAAAAATAAATTAATTTTTTTTTTTATTTAATTAAAAAAAAAATACAATATTTATTTTTTTTAATTAATTTTAATAAAAAAAATTTTAAAAATTTTTCTTAAATTTTTGGGTTTTAAAAAGTTTAAAAAATTTAAAAATTTATTAATATTTTAAATATTGGAAATGTTTTTTTATAATATTAGGAAAAATAAGGTTTTTAAAGAAAAAATAAATCAAAAAAAAAAAAAAATAAAAAAAAAAAAAAAAAAAAAAAAAAAAAAAAGGAAAAAAAAAAAAACATTTAAAAAATAAAAAATAATATATTTATAAAAAAAAAAAAAAAAAAATAAAAAAAATATAATAAATATATAATTTTCAAATTTTTAATTTTTTTTTAAAAATAATAAATTTTTATATTAGGTTATTTATTTATAAAAATTCTTATATTTAAATTTTTAAATTTACCATTTTTCCATATTTCCCCAATATTATTAATTGCTTTATTAATATTATAATTATAAAATTTTATAAATATATTTTAATAATTATCCCATATATTTTAAATTAAATAATAATATATATATATATATTAATATAAAATATAATAGATAATAATATAATAAGGCAAAATATATATAAAATATATTTTATAATATAATATAATAAATTTTAATAAATAATTAAAAAATTATTTATATATTATATATATTGTAAATGAATTTTTAATAATAATAATTATTATATAATTTTTACTTAAAGTATATATTATATATATTTATATATTTTTATATAATATATATATAATATAATATATAAAATAAATATATATAATATATTTTATATAATAGTTTACTTTTAAGATTAATAATAATAATTTTAAAATTAAATATTTTATATATATATATTATATATAATATATATATTTATATATAAATTTATATATATTTTATATATATTAATATATTATATTTTATTTTTAAATATATAATATTTTTATTTTATATATCTATTATTATATATATATGGGGAATTTTATAAATATTTAAATAAAAAAATTATATATAAAAATCATATATATATATAAAAAATATAATATATATATAAAAATATAAAAATATATATTAAAAATATATATTTAAAATTATTTATAAATATATATATATAATATATATATATATAAAAAATTAATATATATATTAATATATAAAAAAATATAAATAAAGGGAAATTTTTTTATGTAATATATATTTTATATATATATATATTTATATTATAATATAGTAAATTATAAAATTTTATAATATATATATATAAAATATTATATATTAATAAAATACTATAAAAATAATAAAATAAAATATAATATAAGTTTTTAATAATATATATATATATTAAATATATATAAAAAAAATTAAATTTTAATTATATAAATACATATAATATAAAAAAAAAATATATATATATAAAACAAAGAATATAAATCTTTTTTATAAAATATATAAAATATATAAAATTTTAATATATAAAATAATAATAATAATATATATATTATATATATAAATATTATAAAAGGGGGGATAATATAAAATATGTAAAAAATTTTAAAATACATTTTATATTTTAAAATATATATATAATATTTTATAAAATTTTATCTATTATATTTTATGAAAATTTATTATATATAAAATAATTGAAAAATATAATATTTTAAAATTTAATTATATAAAATATATAATTATAAAATACATATAAAAAAAAATTTATATAATATATTAAAATAATTATTATTAAAATATTATAAATTTAAAATATAAATTATTTTTAATATAATATTATAAAATTTAATATTTTATATATATATATAATTATATTATATATATAATTATAATATAATTATTATAATATAATTAAAATTAATTATTTTATATATATATATGAAATATTATAGGGGGGTTTAAATTGGGAAGAGAAAAAGGGGAAAATGGGGGAGAAAATTTGGGGGGTAAATTTGAGAGAAAGGGAAAAAATTGTCAGAGAAATGGGTAAATAGTGAAGAAATTATTAAATAGGGGCGATAAATGGGTAAATAGTGAGAGAAATGGCCGTTAGCGTATGTTAAAGGACAAAGACAGATGTAATACCCACCCTGTAGCATTTTTATAGCTTTTAATTATATACGTGTGTGTGTGTGCGCGTGTGTGTGTGTGTGTGTGTGTGTTCCCTGATGCAAAGTAATATCTCAATGTCTGTTTCGCATTTCCTGTGTCTAAATCCGCTTTGCTCTCTCTCTCTCTCTTTCTCCTCTTTTTCCTCTCTCTTTTCATTCCCTCCCCTCTCCTCCCCTCTCTCTCTCTCTTTTCTCTTCTCTCCCCTCTCTCTCCTCCCTCTCTCCCCTTCTTTTCTCTCTCTCCCCTCTCTCTAGTATTCCCATAACACATTTTTAAAACTATCATAAAAATTACTTAATAAAATAAAATCCTTTTTAAAGGGGTTTTTCGATCTTTTTTAAGCATTCTACATTTTTTTTGGGGTTGGGAGTGAAAAGGGGATTCGATGCGATTAAAGAGTAAATCTTTTGTGACGTTTTTTTTTTTAAAGGGTTTTAGAAATAGAGACAGAAAAAAAGGGTTGAATGTGCTATCGTTTTTATACTGTGTTCTTTAAATTTTTCAGAAAAAAAAGGGTGTGTGTGGGTGGGTGGGGGGGTGGGTGGGTGGGTGGGTGGGGGGGTGTGGGTGGGGGTGAGTGAGTAAAGTGAGTGAGTGAGTGAGTAAAGTTAAAGGGGGGTGGGTGGGTGGGTGGGTGGGTGGGGGTGGGTGGGTGGGTGGGTGGTGGGTGGGTGGGGGGGGGTTTTGTTGGGTTGTGTGTTACTTTTAAAGGGGTTTTTTTTATTAAGGGAAATTTCCCATAATTCTTGCATAAAAATATTTCTCTGTTGGTGTTTTAAAAAATAAGGAGTCAATCACTATGATCAATCAAGTGAAAAAGAGTAAGCTGGGTTTTAAAAGAAAGAAAAATTTTATAGAAAAAAATGAAAAAAAAAAAATGTTTTTAAAGTAAAGCAAAAGCAGGGTGGTGGGGGGGGTTTTTTTGTTTTTATCCGAGCTGCCAAATTTTAAACATAGTCCTTGGGCTTTAGAATTTTAAAAAAAAAAAGGGAAAATATACTATATTTGACTATTATATATATACTGTTGACCCCCGAATTTAATAAAAAGGGCTATATTAGAGGTCACTGCCTACACGGGGTATAGGGGACAAAGTAAGGAAAGGGGCATACAAAAAAAACAAAAAAAAAGGGCATGCCTACCCCGCATATAGGACAATCCCAAGGAAAGGGGGAAAAAAAAAAAAAAAAAAAAGGGTCAAATGCCCACGGGGATATAGGCCCCAAACTAAGGAAAGGGGAAAAAAAAAAAAAGAAAAAAAGTCCTGCCCCACAGGCGTTTTAAAGGGAAAATCAAGGGGGGGAAAAAGGTACCCCCTTTCCCAAAACAGATCCTGCAAAGTTTGTAGGCCTAAAAGGGGTTTTTTTTATAATCCCAAAACCCCCCTGTAAAGGTACTTGATTTTTTTTATTTAATGCCTAAAAAGGTTTAAAAGTGCCCGACATCAGAGGTTTATATGGCACTATGGCAAAGCATATAAAGGGGAGGGGTTAAAGAATTTAAAAGTGAAAAGATGAGGGGAAAGGGGGGAAAAACGGAATGTTACAGGGAGGATGGGTTTGATCAAAAATGTAGGATGTGGATTTGTTGGAGGAAAGGGGGTTAAATTTCCAAGGGGAAGGAGGGGGGTTCCGGGAGAATGTCCGCAAGCAGGGAGGTTTGGGGAAAAAAGGAAAAAATGAGGGAAGGAAAAATTGGGGGAAAGGGGAGAAGGTTAAAATGGGGCGGGTATTAGGGACAGGGTTTTTCAGTGAGAGGAACTTGACCCGGGTGTGCAGAGGGTTTGGGGGGGAGCGTGAATGAGATAGGAGTGTGTGAGGTTTTGGGAATGGCCTAAAGCTTTAAACGTGCGAGAGCCCCGTCTCCCAACGTCTTTAGAGTGGTAAGGATTTTGAAATGGGGGAGTAGAGGGGGTTTATCCCGGCGAAGTTTATTGGGAGAGAAAAGGGGTCCCGGAGGATTACCAGCGGGTTTGAATAGGAAAGATTTAAAAAAGGGTAGTAGTCCCGGGGGTGGGGAAATTTTAGAAACGGGGGGATTGGGGGCTAGTGGCCGGGGGGCGCGCCAAAGAATCCAAAGCTTTCGTTGCCTGAGATACTCACCCTTGGGCTCGGTACCCCGCAGAAGCAAATTGTTTGTGGCGTATGGTAGTGGGGAAAAAAAAAATTCATGGCCTCCCGGAAAAAAGAGGGTGAAGGGGAGCGAAAAAGGGTTGTATGTATAAGAGAAAGGGAATTGCGGGAATCAGTGAAGATAGTAAAGGAAAAAGGATGGGTAGAAAAGTATGCGTTTTAAGGCGAAGAGGATGGCGTTTCGTTCCGTTGTAAGAACAGGGATTCTGTATTTGTTGGTATTGATAGTTAAGATAGGGGGAAAAGGACAGCCCAAAACCAGAAACCCGAGTGGGGGGGTTTGAACCGTGGTGTAGAAAGTGGGGGATAAGGAATGAGTGGGGAAAAGGGTTCAAGAAAGTAGAGGGGGACCCAAAAGGGGGGAATGGGGAGACTTTGGGGGAGGTAGTGGGGACAGAAGAACAGATATGGGGGGAAGGAAAAAGCCGGGGGGAAGGAAGGGAAATAGAAAAAGGGGGAAGATTAAGATTTGGGAAAAAAGGAAATGGGAGAGGAAAAGGGGTGGGATGCGAAAAAAGGGGGGGGGGTGGCAAACGAGGGGGGGAAAGGGGATCACTGGAGGGGAGATTGGGGGGACTGCCCCTTTTGAAGAAGGGAAAATTTTATGAAAGGGGAAAAAAGCACCTAAGTGATAGGAGGGGTCGGGCGGCGAAGGGGGGACGGGAAAGGGCCCCATCAGCATAGATGCTCCCCAACAGGGGAGGGGCGAAAAGGCCCCAGAGCGAGACGGAGGCCTAGGGTTTGGGGAAAAAGGGTCCGGGGGGTTGAGGGGGGAGGCAGAGGCAGGGAAAAAATATGACATCCAAAAGCAAAAAGTGAAAGGGCCAGACAGTGTTTGGGGAAAAGGAGGAAGGGGGCTTTCGGTTTGCACCCCCAAAACACTGAGATAGTTTGTTTTGTGTAATTTCCCGGTATTCGGAAAAGAAGGGGGGGAATTCCTATCATACAATCCCGGGTAGGTCTTAAGAAGGAAAAAAACATTTCAAAAACTCCCATTTAAATGGGCGGGGGGCCCGTTGCCACCTAGACCCCGCATTGGGGGGGAAAAGATTATCTTTTAAATTTCTAAAGGGCAATCAAAAATTTTTTTTCGCCTAATATTTATCCTTTTATCTTCCTTCTTTCTATCGCTCACTTCATTTCCTCCTTCCCCCCAAATCCCTCCCCCCCCCGACACTCCCGGGGACGATTTAAATGCGGGGGGACCCTTTTTTCGGGGAAACCTCCCCCCGGGAATGGGAATTCAAAAAAATATCCTCCTTTCCTCCCCCCTCCTATCAGTCAAGGAACACTCTTTGATTCTTAATGTTTCCCTTTAAAATAAAACACCCTAGTGAAAGATCACGTTTTATAAATGGGTGGGTTTTGTCGTGGTATTGCAAATTGAGAGTCGACCAAAATTTTTATTGTTTCCCAACCCCGTCGCTTTGAAACCGGGGTTTGGAGGCCCCACCCAAAAAGGGAGAATATCTTTCCTGGAAAGTGTTAAAAAAAATTAAAATTTTTCTATATCAAATTTTAAAAAAAAAAAATAAAAGGCAGCCCAAAAAAATTTTTAGCATACTTGTTTCGGTTAGCTAATTAGGTTTATTCGAGGTCTTATAACCCTTTAGGAAAAGGGGGCCCCCCCCTAAGGATCCCGGGCATTCCTATTTTTTCCCCCTACTCTCAGCTCGACGTGTCCCTTGGGACGAGGGGGCCGTCCCCTCGCTCCTTTCACTCCAGGTAAAAACCTCAGTAACTCGCTCCAACCCCCCCCCCCTTCTTGTTATAGGTATCTATCCATATGCTCAAAATAAGGTGCCCTTTTTTCAGTTTCATTAAAGGGATGGAGGCCCCGCCCCCATTTCCCTTTTAAGTGTTATTAAAAGCCAGTCTCTCCTCCTTTTACTCCAAGGGGTCAGACGGGAAAGTCTCAGTCTGCGAAAAAACCCCCCTCAAATTTGGTTTTTTTTGAAAGCAAAACAACATTATTACTCTTATTTCCCCCCCCCTTAAAATTCCCCCATTTATCCCATAAGTTTTAGCGGTTTTTTTTTTTTATATTTCGTAAATTTATAAATTTATTTTAAAATTCAGTGAGGGAGGTTAGCTCTCAAGGCTTTCCTGGTTTTGGAATTTTGAGCTTTCCTGTTTCGGGTTAGAGAGATTTCCTGTGGCGGATTAGAGAGCTTTCCCCGTGCGGGTTGGAGAGTTTTTTCCCGTGTCGGAAATTTGGAAATTTTTCCGGTCGGGTTTGAGAGCTTTCCTGTGCGGATTTGGGGAAATTTTCCTTTTGTCGGATTGAAGAGCTTTCCCGTGTCGGATTTTGAGAGCTTTTCCCCGTGCCGGGTTAGAGAGCTTTCCTGTGTCGGCTAGGGGCTTATATGTGTGCAAGAAACCAAAAAAAGAGAAATAATAAATTTTTATGGGTGAATAAATAGGGGTGATGTTTTTAAAAATAGTTTCCCTTTTGTTTTTTTTTTTTTAGTAAAAACCTCAGGTGGGTTATTCTGTGTTTTTGGACAATACTTCCCCCACTTCCAAAAAGTTTTCAGCCTTACCCCTTTTTTGGGTTGGGAATTCTAAGTATCAACCCCCCCTACCAAATAAATTTATATATATATATTTTCCCCAAAAGTGTCAGGGGGTAAACCCGGCATACCGCTTGAGCCCCGGTTTGGGAGCATTTCCCCCTTTCTCCTTAACCCCACCCCTTTCCCCCTTTAAACCCTTAAATCCCACCCCTTCCCCTTAAATTCATTCCCATTTCCCGTCTCTCCGCAGTGAGAAGTGTTCGTTTTTATAATTAAATAGTGAAGTCATAAGACAAATTTCAACTCCAATTTAGTTGTAATCAATGTGAATTCTAATCAGTTAAAATCATTCAATAAAAGGTGGGCCGCAACAACCTATAAAAACCCCCCGGCCCCCAGTAGGAGGCGGGCGAGAAGGAAAATTTACCTTTAGAGGGGTAGGATATGTGCCTTCCCGGGGAAGGCCCAGAGTCGAAAATGAGGCCAAGGAATTTTTCCCAAAGGGGCAAAACCCTTTTTAGGAAAGTCATAAAAGAGGGAAAAAGGAGGTGGGGGTGGTACACGAGAGCGAGAGAAAAGGAAAGGAGGGAAGGGTTTTGGGGGAGAGAAACGAAAGCCATGATTTTGTAGCCCCGGAAGAAGCAGCGGGAAAATTGGGGAGATTGGGGGGAGGGCTGCGGAGGGTTTCCAGGGAAGGGCCGGGAAACGTAAAATGGGCCCAGGTCATCCACTAAAGAGTGGGAAACCCGGGCGCCAAAGGGGGTAAGGTGGAGGGGGGAGTCCATTTAATGGGAATGAGGAACAAGGAAGTGCTTAGGGCACTTTCCCCCGGGGGGGGCACCTCCCTATTTGGGGAAAGGGTGAGGGGAAATTTGGAGGAAATACTTTGAATCTGAAGGGGCGATCAATTTGAAAGGACTTGAGAAAGACCCCCATGTTACCAGCTATTTGTGCGAACGTGGTTCGCTGGTGGCGACAATTCGCCATGCGGTATTCATAAGCTATATCCCTTTCTTTTTTCTGCCGTCCACGAACACAGCCAGGACTGATTCGTGACGGGCAAAGCTGTGTAATGTATGTTTCTCCAGGTGGGCGACAGGGGTCAGCTGTGCTTCGCGGTGCATGTCGCGTGTGGCCAAACTGGACGGGGGAAGCATGAAAGCCTTTTGGATTCCAGGCACCTACATAAACTCGAGTTGCTCATGTCGTTCCAGTACACTTGCAATACGCAACCGGCTAAGGGCTAATGGGGGGTAATCCTTGGGGGAGGTACCGATTTATATGGTTTGAGGAACGAGCGTAACAAAGGCTTCACACCATGGGCTAGCTAAGGGGAATTGTCCCTGAAAACCAAGGGACCAAACCCTGTTTAAGAGGGCTAATACCAAGGAGGAGAGAAACAGAGGGAGGTGTTTGAGCATTTAGTCTTGAATAGCCGGCAGGGCCGCTTCACATGTGTCGCGGCATCGCGCACAGAATGAAGAGGGCGAGGCTAGTTCAGACAGCAGCGAAAGGGGCATTGTAGTATTCAGAGATGGAGGAGATAAGGTACAAGAATGCGTTCCCATGTCTAGCTTTGATATCTAGTGAACTGGCTGAGGAGAGAGGGAGGGATCCACCTACATAACGAGACGTGAACAAGAGCTTATTAGCTCTGCTACTTGGCATCGGCTCTGCCATAATTGGTGATGACCGTGCAGGACTGGGGCAAACGGGGGCGGGTGTTTACCTCTAGACAATAATTATATTGAATTTCGTCGGGCAGCAAAACTGATGAAGCTGGGTGTGTATCTGTGGTGAGGGAGGAGACGTAGGTGGTGCGCCAACTATTATTATGAGAGTTTATGGTCCGCTTAAAAGCGAGGTGCAGAGGCACTTTTAAAAGAAATACACGCTTGGTATTTGACCGGGTAGCGCAAGCGTTTGCAGCGGTAGCTTGCTCCAAGCAGCACGCTTTTGATTCGGTGGGCCTTGCTAATCCCAAGTCACCAGGGGACCGCTTAGAACGGGTTCAACGGACGAGAGTCCGGGGGATAGAGCTGATAAGGGCGCACTTAGCAATAGAGACGTAAAATAGGTGAGCATATCAGTAGGTGCGGTACGAAAAGGTAGCTAGGATGGAGTCGGAAGGGCAGAAAAGGTGGCAAACGTGCGGCACTCAGTCTGGGCTGCTTGCGGAAACACCATCTTGGTAGGGTTAGTGAAAGAGGGACTTATGAGGGTAGGAGAAAGGAGATAGGTAAAGCTTGGTCGCTATAGGGTAGTGGTCGAGACCGGGCACCATGCAGGTCTAAGCGGAGGGAAGGAGAGCAACAAGAGAGAGGTCAACTGGAACAAGAAATGACTGAGTCTCACATCAAAGTGAGTGGGTGCGATTAAATTGGAGGAATAATGGAGGTCGGTGGTGGGTAGGATGCGTTGAAGGGAGCGGCTCGACAGGTTGTTTAGTGGTGGAGTCCCCTTACAAGGGAGTGGCGGCAAGTTGAAGGTCACCTACTCCCGATCACAGGGGGTTGTCGAGCGGGAGAGATAGAGAGAAGGGCTGTTAAGGCATCAAGTCAACTGATGATCGTAGAGCTGATCAGAAATAGATGGAAACAATAGCTACTTCCCGAAATACGTTTGGAATAATTGATACCCTTAAGAGGTACTGTTATGGAGTAGTAGTGTTGACATTCAGGGAGATATAAGCCGTTTTCTGGTGGAACCCGGCATTGCGATAGTGAGGAACTCTGGCCTGGGGGGAGGCCTATTGTGGTTCCATAGGGAATTTGCCCGCTGGGGTTGAGTACAGGCAATTTTCTGAGGCAGATACTTTGTCAGGTCATAGCAGAAATGCGGAGACGCCAGTCTGTCTGGTGGGAGGCGAGAGATCGCCCGCATGTTTCATCTGGAGCACGCCATTGTGGAGCGGTCCAACCGGGTGACTGAGGGTTTGTATGTTAGCGGTAGGCAGAGGTGTCCGTCGTTTCAGTGGCTGGCGTCAGAGCCGGCGGGGGGCGACATCCGCATAGACGGGGTCAGTAGGGTGCCAGAGTATCGGTTGGGATCGGACGGAAGTAGGTGCCCGTACCGTTTAGTAGGGTCCGGGAGTGAGCTGGGTCATGGTATGGGGCGTTTGTTGAGCCACAAAGGGCGCCGAGCGTATCGGCCAACGGTAGGGAGGGGGTACGTAATAACAGAGTGACAGTAGGCGCGTATCTGAGGAGAGTATGGCAAGATGGGGAGGAGGACATAAGGTGCTTCAGAGGGAAAAGGTAAGAAGGGTGGATGGGGAGAGAACGATAGAGAAGTAGGGAGGACGAGGGGGCATTTTGGCGCGTCAGGAGGAAGAGGTATTAGGCGGTAAGAATGGGGAAGGAATAGAAATTATCTCAGGCTTGAGATGCTGAGGATTGGACACGAATGTGGGGATAAATGAGGGAGGGGCGATGGTGAAGAGGCGGGAGTCATGTCTCAAAAGCGAGCGTCCTCTTCGATCATACGCCATGACGGTCTCAGCTGGAAGTTAGGACGGAGACCTGGAGCACAGGGTTTTCTGGTAGGAGATGTAGAAAGTGGGTGTGTGGAGGAGGGCTGAGGAGGAGAGAGGAGGGTTAGAGAGTCCGAAGGGGGGAGGAGGGGGAGGACGTTTAGGTTGTCTGACCTTAGTAGGCCGAGGGATAGCGTTGATGAGGGGCTGGGGGGCTCGGAGGGAGGGGTCGAGGTCGGAAGTTATCAGATTGAGGACGGCAAAGTAGTTAGTTCTTGAGAGCAGGGGGCCAGACAGGATGAGTGGCAAATGCGCGGACGAGTGGGAGTTAGGAGGAACAGGAAAAGCGAGGTGTAGGAATAGGGTATGTAGTAGGGGGATTCGCAAGAGTGGGATTGGAGGACCTACTTCGGCGACAAGGGTTTAGGCGCACGAACCGCCTAGGCGGCACCAGAGCTTCGTGGCGGGCCTCTCTCAGCGTTATAGGTCCCTTTTTCCAATCTGCTGGGCTTCTGCCTACTCGTCTGATACTCGAAGCGGTAGATCGGACAAAGCTCTATAGACGACGTTGTGAACCACCACAGTTAGCACCGGTGAGGGCTGACTGTAGCAGTGCCCATGAGGACAACGAGCAATTGCTTGGTGAGGCCTCGACAGAGCCGCGGACAGCAGATCGGCCAGTGCTTGGCTAGGGTGGCCCAAACGCCAGCCATGTCTGGCATGGCGAAGATTCGGGTCAGTAAGGTTTAACATTGCAAAGTGTTGCCCCGTCGCTCAACGATAATTCAAATTCTATACAAGGAGCGTTTTGCCTTGTGAAGGGTGACTTGGGCAATGGTTGGTATGGACAATAAGAACTTTTGACTTATAGCTTCCGGCGGGGGCGCGACCGGCGTGTGGGGTGGGTGTAGCAGTAAATAACCTGCGTGGCATCATAATCCTCTTCCAAAAGGGTTGCGGCGGTGTTTTGCGCAGTGGCGACATTTATGCTTTGCCATCGCTGGGCAAGCCTGCGGGTATGGACTGAAACCAGTTTTCCGGTACAAGGTGTTTAAAGAGCAATGTCGAGGCGTGAGGTAGCATGGATTTGCCGTCCAGAGGGGGGGAGATGGCTCGAAAAGAGTTACGGGCGCCGTAAGTATTACCCTAGTGGGTACTTTTACCTGCTGATCGCCTTCTGTAAGGGAGATGATGTGCTCCACACACAAACCTGTTTTTCTCCCTTGGTACGGAACGCGGCGAGGCCTAATGGTGGTCAGGGAGCACCCATATTAACTTCACCTAACGCCCCCAGTCTCCACTGTGAGCGATTTTTATCGACTGCGAACCAAATACGAACACCCCCAGTCGTTGTGGCATTCGTCACAGACCCATCGTATTGATTCTTATCTTACTCCTCCATTAGTTCGGCCGTCACTTTCGTATTAGATCGCCACATCCGCGACTTGGCCAATACGACTGTATTTGGGAATGGTTCCAGCTACCCAAGTCCCATCGCCGCTGGTAGCCGGTCTGCTAATTGAAGGACCTCTCACTTCGTACTGCTCCCTGGAATACGTAAGTCAAATCGAATCAGCTTCTGTTGTGGTTTGTATCTCATCGCTTAGCTTTCCCAATCTTCTCTCATCTCCGTGCGCCTATCACCCAAATCCCCGACTCCAGTCCTCTTCCTCTCCTACTCGCCGTAGACCTACGGAGTCAAACTCACTCATCCTGGTGGTATCTCCCCTCCTCGACTCACGCTTCCCATACTACTGAACTCTCCACGCCACGGAGGATCGTGATTGAGCATACATACACCCGCCCCCCGCCCCCCCGTTACCCCACACACCTATCCCACGACATAGTTCCCAGTCAGCCACGTGGTAACACCCCGCAGGACACCGCACACCACCTTCCATACGCATTCTCCCCCCCCACTGCCCGTTTCCCCAGCAACACCACCCCCCCTTTTCTTTATTCCAAACCACCCCTCACACCGTTGTGTGAAGGGAGCTTTATGTTTGAATGTGTGAAAGAGGAGGACGCTTTTATGGGGAGTGCGTCTGTTTATGATTGGCGGGGCGAACATCTATTGGCGGCGGTAGTGTATCACCTGTTGTACTGGGGTTGTTCATAGTATCAGTCTATTTGGTATTTATCTGGTTCACAATTGAGGCTATATGCGAGTCGGACTTCCGATGCGTCGGCGTGCTGGCATAAGTATAGCAGAAATATTGTTCAATACATTTTATTCTCTTCCAAAACAACATACCCTCCTGCATATTCAGTTTCCCTTTGCATCGTTGCAATTCATGGTCTCGTGAGTATGAACCACTACGGACCACTATTTTTTCTAATTCAAAAGATCGCCATCATTCGCAAGCGTGTCATTACTTTCTTATTCTATTGGTTCCGCTAAATTATTCGCACACTGTGGCTTAAAGAGTGAAAATTTAAGTCGATCAGCGACAATCCACTAAAGCCATAATCTCAAGTTGTTATCATTATATTTGTTATGTTTATTGTGTATTATAGGAGTGCCATTTCATGCTATGCCATGTATTGAATTTATGTGGTTTATTGCATCATTGACATGCTCATAGTATGATCATGTATTTTTAGAACATACAATACTATACGTGTAGATCACTTCATATCGATGTCGCTAAAACTATGATATGCAAATATCTCTATCGAACTGCGACTCTCTTGCATCAAAAACTGTATAGTCATCATACAGTTTGGGCCAGCTATACATGATTTCCGGTGGTGAGTGGTGGTATCAAATGTCGTGACGTACTATAAATTAGTACAGTACATACTCGGCCGCACGTATACACCAAGCAAACGAAACACACAGGATATATAAGTTATACCTATGCTCTTGCGCCACAAGTGTCCTACCGTGTGTCACATGAGGTTTCTCCCAAGACTCACCGTAGTGTCTGTCTGATCCTACAAGCGAACGCGCAGTTCTCAAGATCTCATCGTCACTATAACAGAGTCTCGCCTGGTCCAGGGCCACAGATACGGCATAAACGTACGGTCAGCGGGCCAGCAGTGGATCCTCTAGATGCTAATTTGCGGGCACCTGCGGGACTGCGAACCTATGATCAGCGCCGTCATGTATATCCCTGGTACGTCCTCTGTATACCGTCAGCGGAGGAGTATTACTTCTGAAAGGCTAATCATAGGCCCGCTCTGTCTTATTCGTAATCAGTACTGGCGATAGTGAGCTAAAAATACGTGCCCTAATTTCGAAAAATTCAGTATGGCGCCGATTTTATCTCAAGCACACCGGCTTAACACATACGTTTTTAGTTTTCAGGTGCCGTTTCTGTTTAGGGTCGTGGTTAGGTGAGGCACCGACATATCTATAACTGGACTGGCTACCTTGCGTTGGCCCAGCGGCCAACCCGCCCATGCCCAGTGATTCCATTTTTGTTGCGATTCTGCCTTTTTAAACATCCACAGCCTTATTTCCTTGCTAGGATTTATCAGTATGATATGAATAACCGTATATCGTCGTAATTTTTGTTTCTTCATAATATATTATCCACATACAAACTAGTAAGAATCCATAACTAAAGACCATTGCGCTTACTTATGAGAGAGAGTGAAGAAATATGCATGCAACTTATCTTCACTTAAACTGCTATCGCCATTTGATATTCTGCGTGAAGAACTTTTTACCTGGCACTATCTCAATAACGAAGCGGAATTTAATAGCTGTCCATTGCTATCTATCATTTTCTGATAAATAAATTATAATCCAGCATAAATTCTGCGTAACTAAATAAAATACATCATGCCTATCCCGGTACTTAATCCGATAGCTGCTGTTAATTTTTTTTAGTTAACGTCTATTTATGCCCATTGTTATTGACATTCATTTACTCAGAAAACGAAATATAGCAATGAAACGCTACTGAAAATCGCTTCTTTTCTATCTTGGCATAGCATCTAAAATGTTTTTCCGGCGCAAAATTCAATGGCGATGTTCAAGTGATCAAGTAAGTTCATGGCAATATTTCTTAATACTCTCGTCTATATGGCATTTTCTGTTTATTGCATTTTACTGTTTTTTATTGATAATATTATCGACAAACATGTACGAAGATTAGCGGTCAAATTCATATATACTTGATACCCAGATAGAAGGTGAACAGGAGTGAGTTAGAAAATGGCAGCTTGGAATCGCAAAACTGGGCTCACGGGAAATAGCCGCCAAATGGATAGACAAGTCTTATCAGTAGTGCTTTTTTGGGATGTAGGTAATGTTTATGATGAGGTATTTGTTAAGTTTGTAGAGTTATTTAGGTTAAGATATAAGCGGTCTCGCGGGGAATCGATTATCCGAAGGGGGGCACCGATTTTAGCACAGAACAGCGGTCATTTGAATTGTCTTTAACTTATTTATCAGTGCTACCCTGACAAGCTGAGTAGCAAATGATGAATTGTCTAGATACACAGAGGGCCGCGTCCATGCGAGGACAGGCGCTGCCTCTGTGATTGTGTTTGGTCAGCAGAATTTCCGTCCACACATATCCGGCTAGAATATCCCATTATCTCTCTCCCCCTCAGCCCAGAGGTCCCATACCGATAACGTACGGGATGACGGCTCGGTAACCGAGGCATACTCCCTCAGCCGCCGCCCTTCTGTATGTTATTGTAGGGCGCTATCCACTACTCATCGTAAGTTTGTCCGTACGCGTGAATTTTCGAGCATCCCTGCTCAGGTCTATTACAGAATCGGCAGTGCACTGACTTGGTCTTCAGTGTCAACCTGCCCGTAGGCGGGACTTGTCGATCTGGGGCGCGTAGAACTGCATGAAACCTTGCGACTGTTCGTTGGAGGCATTCATGAACCTTCGGTGGGCATAGCAGAGGTGCGGGGGGCGTCGCTGGGACGATGAGAAACGATCCGTCCTGCTTTGGCAGGACAAAAAATGCTAAGCAGAGGGGTGAGGGTGAGGGAAGTTGATGTGCGGTGAGGGCGTGAGGAAGAAAAGAAAGAAAGGCGACCGTTGCGTGACCTTTAGTTTTCTTTCCCGAGAGAGTAACGGATGTCCGGGTGCAGGCTAGCGATACAGGATGAGAAGAGGCCCCAAGTTGTAGGCTGAGTGTGGTCTTGTGCTGAGGCTGGAATTCTGATCTGGCTAGTAGGAGGCGGCTCCGGAGGCTACTAAGTGACCTCTGAGGGTCGATGCTTGGGTGTATGCTTCATCATCATAGTGCTGGGACGTAGTCAAGAAGGGAGCGAGTCGGGGTGCGTACACCAGGGGGAATCATTCAGGGTCCTTTGTACGAGGGGGCACGTAGCACTGCACTGGCCTCTCTCCCAAGTTGGATTATCATGCATTGGCGCATGTGTGAGCCCTGGCGTCGAAAGTAGGGGACATAACCGGTCATACCCTCAGACCAGCCCCATGTAAGCTGGACCCTGATCACAACATTATAAGCGGTATGCCAACCAGTGCCCGTGGCACCCTGAGTGCCGTTTCATGACTGACCGAAGACCAGCCTCATATCCATCACCCGGGCTCTAGTCAGTAAAATTATCCGTAAAGGCCGAACCGGAAATAAAGCAAAAGAAAGCTTTCACTTGCAGATTTTAAGAACCCCCCAACAATCCCAAAAAAAAATTCACCTTAATATACTGTGCGGAAAATGCCTCAAAATGCTTTATATAAAAATTTGGGTCCGCCATTGAGGAAAAAAACAGTTTTTGCCGAAATTTCTTAAAAATCACCCCAAACAGTTCATTCAATTTCCAACCCCTTGTTTTAAAGGGTTTCAAGGGCATCTTTATGCCATTATATTTTTTGGAGCCCATTTTTTAATATAGTCTAGATGTTAGGACCATGACTGTGTCAAAAAATTTTTACTAGTTTGAAAAAAAAACCACTTATTGCTCATCCATATTAAATATATATATTTTTAGATAAAAATTAATATAATAAAATATATATATTATATATTATATATTAAAATATAATATATATATATATAATTTTAAAATATTAGGGTGGCCACTTTGAAATTTTTTTTCGGTTTCTTTGGGGCCCGGGTGGGAATTTTTTTGATACAAGATAAAAGGATGTGTCAAAATTTTATTCCCGGAGGATAACTTTAACCGTCCCGCAGAGCGGCCGAAGTTTCCATTTTAAAACCCTCTAGAGTCTACACGGTGACGAGATAAAAAAAAAACGAAATCCACCTGCGCGCCACCCAACTATTTTGCCACGGGTAAAAACCCCGGTGGCGCTCCACGACCTGAGAAGGTGCTGTCGCTGCCCTCGTCGCCGTGATGGCGCCGCAGAAAGCGTGATGAGGGGGACGCCCCCCTCCGCAAAGTCGTTACCACCCGTAGGGGACGGGGGCGCCGAGAGCCGTGGTGGTCGTCCCTCCCCCACCACTCGGCCGGATCGACGTTGAGGGGAAAACGTACCGGCCCCGAGGGGGGGCGAGGCCGAAAAGATTGGTGTCGCAAACAGCCAGGGAGCGCTGTCCACGGTCGAGGCGACGTCGGCGGGCGAGGGGGGTTTTTCTCCCCAGCCGCTGCGCATGGGCCGACGAGGCCCGTTCCCCGACCACGTCGCCTCCGAAGGGGAGAGGGACGAGTCCTCGGAGACGTACCACATGTGCCGGGGCCCCACCTTCCCGATGCCCGCCGACCCTTTTCGCGATAGGCGGCGAGGGCTTTTAGGAGGGCGAGGCCCTTGCCGGGGGGCCCAGGTGGCAGTGGGCGGACATCCAAGGTTCCACGTCGTGTGACGATAAACGTCGTGAACCGGATCAGCTCCCCCTTTTGTGCTTGGTGAGCGAAACTCCTCGCGGGAAGAGGGTATCTTTAGGTAGATCACCCTTTGCCATCCATCGAGCACGGTGGTAGGGCCGGTTCCGGATGTTCGCCTCAACCTCACCGCCCAACACGATGATGGGGAGCTGCACCATTGCGGTAGTCGTCGCGCGGTGCTTCTCCTTCGCAACGCGTGGCAAAAGAACATAAGAAATAAGAAAAATAAGGAAGCTAAAAGAGGCCGCGAGGCCTACACGTGGTATTCCCTGCCCCCTAACACTACCTACATCCCCCTTTTATCCCCATCCTGAACCATCCAGCCCCCCTTTAAGCTCCCAAATGACCCCGCACTAACTATGTCTATGAGCCTTTTTCCACTCTTTCACCACCTATTTGGAACCATTTTTTCCCTTTTTCCTTTTAAAATCTACGCTTTTCCAGCTGAACCTTTACTTTGTTCTACCCTGGTTAAAAGCGGTAAAAAATTTTCCTCCCTTTCCTTTTTTAAACCCTTTATATTTAAAACGTCTATCAGATCGCCCTTTCTCGCGTTCTCGAGTGAGTGTAATTTTTAAAAACTTCAATCTCCTCTCAAACTAAAGTACGCATCCCTTTTACATTTGGGATTTCTCTGCACTTTTCAACAACCTATACCATCCGAATAGGAGACCAAAACTGAACGCATAGTCAGGTGAGGTTAGACAGACAGACTAGTGAGTCCGACTAGAGCCCGAAACTTAATTGCAGATCTAGGAATACCTTAAAAGCAATCCCCGGAAGCCGCACTGCTGTGTGTCAGGAGATTTAAATGCGCTTGTCATACTCTGGGGCCCCCTTTTTAAACTTATGGAAGGGTTTTCCGCATGCACGAGTCGGAGAGGTGTCAGGGGCAGGCCTCAAAGGTTTCTAGGTGCTGTAATGTGATTGTGGGTAGAGATTTTTTTGGGAAAAAAAAACAGGAAAAGCTTAAATATCGGGGGGGTTTTTTTTGGGGTGTCTCAGGGGGGAAACCTGAAAAAATGTATTTTTTTTCAGGAAAAAATCTACTAATATATAGCTTTTTTCAAAGGCCCCACAGTAGGTTACAACATTACTATATAAAACGATGATATGAAGCGTTCCCCTGACCAATTAGAAGCGTTAATCTTTTGTGACAGCCACTCGTAATTTAAGTCTCCTCATGGGGAAAGATAAAAATTGTTTAATACTGCATTTTACACATATTTTTAGACCAAAAGGAGAGAAAGGTCCTTTAGTGGTCTTTTTTTCCCCCAGACCTCCACAGATACCCCTAAAAGTAATTTTTAAAATGGACCAGAGATTCCCTAAAACCCCACCCGGTTTTAAGGACGAGAACTGCGCGGTCGCTCCCCGTTACACTAACTTTTTAAAATTTTTTTTTTCTCAATAACTGTGCTATTAATCCCCTTCCGCAAAACCAAAATTTTTTTTTTTTTTTAG
>JACEEZ010015971.1:0-14927 GCA_016584305.1 Chionoecetes opilio
CCGGGTCTTAGGACGGCTAAAGAGATTTTTGGTAGTTTAGGACGTTTTTCCTCTTCGAAAATGTCCCCCCTGCTTCACCCATCTACCCTCACTAAGCCCCTTATTTTTTTCAAGAAGTTAAGTTTCCCTTTTAAAATCCTTTCCGGAAGGTGCTCCACCCCAAATCAACTCGAATGGCCTCCGTCACAGCTGTGCTGGTTTGGGGCTCCTAATTCCCATCTACCAATAATTTTCTGTGTCCTCTCTAGCTTAGTAAGGGTCTCCCTCCCGATAATAGGTTATTTCAGACCCACACAAGCAATATGGCACTGCCATTCCTTTCCAAAGACTCCTACTACTTCGTATCTGTTAATTGGTCCTACTTCTCCCGTTAATGATCATGCTTGTCATCCTCCTAGCCTTTCCCCTCATTAGTTTTCCTTTGTCTTTCCTCCAAACTCCTTTACCTACTTCTAGTCCTGGGTATGTATACCTATCAACCACCTCTAGAATGTTGTTCCCTAAAACCCACTGACCTTCCTCTCTGCTGTTGAACTCCATCACCTTACTCTTCCTAACACTGAACCTAATTTTCCCATTCCCTTCCAAAACTGTTCACTATTCCAGCAACTCCCCATGTCTTCCTTCCTCTCTGCCATGAGAACTACATCGTCTGCATACGCTAAACATCCTAGTTTCCTATTCCCACTCTGACTTCCTGATCCTCACTATCAGTTCCTCCAGTAGATGTTGAAGAGTGTTTTGATGGAAAAAATGAGGAAATGAAAGAGTAATCTGAATGATGTTTAATTAAAAATATCATAAACTAACATTAAAATTTCATAGGGAAGAAAAAATTTAAAATTTCTGACTTGAGATGGCATTCCTTGGTAAATGTGCATACCACAGTAACCAAAGCTTGACCAAAAGGTGTATGTATCATTAGCAATCATCGAATAGGTATTCAACTATCAATTACTGAAGCAATGGTGATTATGATAGTGTCCTGCATAAACTGCAGCACCTTTATGAATTCTCCCTTTATCTTTATCATTGATTTTGAGGAATGAGTTCTGTGACATCACAATCAATCCAAAGCTTCATCTAGGATCCCAGCAATTCTAATGTAACTATGGAATTTTTGCATATTACAGTACAACTTCAGATCTTTTCCCTAAACGTTACATCATGATCACAGGGTAGGCTAAATGCTACTGTGCTTGGGAATGCATAATTTAAACTACATAAATATGTACAATAAATAAAACCATATATTGATATTGAAGAAATGCTATCGTTTTAAAACAAGCATACCTTAGATAAAAAGGTAATTAAGTACACACGATCACTTAAAATATTACGTAAAACATTCAACATTTGAGTATTCATTTCTCTATATCTGTGACCACTACATATATTACTGGTACAGTATAAGTTACAGAGGGACAAACTGAGGAAAATAATGCAGTTCTCGGTTCTCATCAAAACTTAAACACTTGCTGTTTGATGCATTTTCTCTATGATTCGTAGTCCTTTTAAACAAAAGAATAAATATATTATGTAGTCAAAAATGTTTTCAATATTCATGAAAGGTCTGCTGTGTGTTCAGAGCCACCCCGCATGTTTAGGAAACGGCATTTTTTTATGTACAAGAAGAAAGAAAAAAAGATAGAAAATAAATTAGGAACAAAAATATTTAGGAGACTGGTGTATAACAGAAGAAAAAAACCTGTGCGATTATGTACAAGAATCTAAGTATTATTTGCCTATAATGATTAAAGCAGTTATTCAAAGGACACATATCTCAAAATATTTATATAATCATGCATAAAAAGGGAAAATGCCTTTGCAAAACATCAGATCTGATTTGTAACAGCATTGATGAAACAAGAATTTCCATTTATGGCAAAACCAAACTTTTGTTTGGGCAAAATTCGCAGGTATTAGCCTAGCAAATGTAAAAGTATAATATGCATAGACTATACTTTCAAATTCCAAATAAAGCACGTATGTCATTGATCAATTTGAACAAAACATATAGAAACCTAAATTGATGAGTTATAAGATGAGCAGCCTTGTGGGGAAAAATAGCATTGTTATATCTACACAAGTTTTCTGTTCAAAGCTCATTTAATAAAAAAAAGGCAAAAGGAAACTGTAACCAATGTACAAGAAATTTATATGCTAGCATGTTTTAGTTTTGTATGGATATCACTTCCCATCCCCTCTTTTCAAATATATATTTATGATCTTGATATCAATGCCTCCCATTAATTAATTATTATAGAGTCATGAGCAAAGAAAAACTGCATTACTACGGCATGTTAAGGGGTATAAGGCCATAATTCCCATTACTTAATAACAAGATTGCCAAAAAATTATGTACAAAAAGTCCTTTAAGTAGATTAAACAGTTTCCTGTGGATAAGGGATTTTAAAACTTTACTTTTAGGTTCCCTATGTATCGTATGGGGCCTTATGAAAACCCTCTTTGGGGAAAAAAATTTCCCGTAACCAAAAAAGTTGCCCCCTTTTGGATTTATAGGAGGAAAAGAGATGCTGTTTTAAAAAATGCCATAGAAAAAAAAAAAAAAAAATGTACCTTTATAAAAGGCAAATGTTTTGTAGCATACAATGTCGTATTTGGCAACATTATGTGTACTCGGTGCTAGGAGCTACATACCCACAGCAAAAATAAAAAGTTGTTTTAAAAATGATATGACTGGTATTATTCGTACGAATAATTCTCTACTTGATTACAAAGTTTCAGAATTTTACTAATAAAATTCACTAGATTTGGGAAAAACGGGCCTTCATATATACATTTTAGTTTTTTAGTTAAATCCTTTTGCATACAAGCAGCAATCTCTATACTGTAATATTTTTCCCAATTTTTTTTAGGCCTTGAGGGGGTTGATAAGCAAAAATAATCCCCATTTCATGTTTCGTTTTAGGCCCCCTCATTTCCCCCTTCTCTCACTCACAATATCTCTTTTATCTTCCCCCACACCAGCTGGAGTGTCACAAAAGGGGGGGAGGAGGAAAGGGCCCCCAAAGCAATTGGACGCGCGGGTAAGCAGGGACCACCACCCCGCAGAGAAAGCTGAAAGACCTTAAGTACCTATAGGTTAGGGCGGGGGTTTAAATACCCCGTCCCCAAACGTTTTTCCCAAAAAAATTTAAAGTAGTGGAAAGTGAAATAAAACGTAAAAAAGGAAAAAACAAAATGGCGGATCAGCTGGGCCAGTGGGACCCCATTTCACGGCTTAAACAGCAAAAAAAGGACATTTTGGGGACGAAAGCAACCAGAAAGAGTTGTAATGTTGGAAAAATTGTACTGAATTAATGGAAAAATTGGAAGAGGGAAAAAAAAGGTATTATTGGAAAAAAGATATTCTTTAGAAAATAGGGGGACGAACTAAACGGAAAGCGGGACGATGAAAAGGTTTCAGCTGCTGAAAGTATTCGTACACAAAAAGGGAAAAAGACAAAGAGGAAATGAAAGAAAGAAAAAATGGAAGATAAACAAAAAAAAGAAAAAGACAACTTAAACAGTAATAGAAGTAAGAAAATGAAAAAAAAAAATTGACCAAAAAGTAGAAAAAATAATCAAAAAAAAGGAAAACTAGTAAAAAAGGGCGGTAGAAAAAAAGAAATTGTCATCTTTTTTGGGTTTTGAAGGAAAAAGTGCTCCCCAAGAAAAATTTGAGAAAAGAGGAAGAAAGAAAGTGTCAAAAAAAATTTTTAAAAGTAGTAAAAGAAAGTAGGGAGGTAGAAGAAAAAATGAAAAATACAAGGTTAGGAAAATTAAAGGGGCCCCCCCCTTTAAAATTTAATTTTAGGTCCAAAATACAGCACTAATTATTGCTAAGGCTGGAAACTGGCAAAGACGAAGAATACAAGAAAAAATGGATAAGAAAAATATGAAGAGGAAGAAAGACCAGTCGAATGTACTGTTAAAGAAGCCAAAGAAAAAAACGAACTGAGGAGGAAGGGAAAAACAGAAATTCTATTGGAGAGTTTTAGCCAAAAAAACTGAAGAAGTGGTATCTAAAAAAAAAGAGTAAGAAAGAAGTCCAAAGGAAAATAAATGGATGGCAGTATCGTTAAAAATATAAATGGGCTAGAGTCAACATTAACAAAAAAAGATTCCCTGGGCCAAAAAACCAACTATTGGGTCTAGTAGAAAACGAAGTGATGTTTCGAGGATTCCCAGTTGGGGAGGGTAAATATAAGTATGGGGGAGAAAAAAACCCCAGAAAAAGGGAGGGGGTGTAATGGTGTTAACAAGGATGGGTAGGGGAAATGTGGAGAAAGGAAAAGGAATGGCCGAGGTTTGAAGGTAGAGTTGGTGATGAAAAAAGGAAGAAAAGAAATAATCGTATACTTCCACCTAAGAAAAATTCCTGGGGGAGAGAAGAGACGGAAAATGATAAGAGACAAAAGCAAATGTTTAAAGAATACGATGGAAAATAGTAAACTAATTTTGATGGGATTTTTAACTGCAAAGAATTTTTGCGGGGAAGAATGGTTACGAAGGAGGAGAAAATCATGGGGTGGTTATGTTGGATTTGGTAAGAAAACATCATGACTGGGGGATTAAAAGAACACAAGAATTCAGAGGTAGTGAAGAACCATCAAGACTAACCTATATTGAGAAAAAACTGAAGTAATTAGTAAAGTGATTTATCATGCCCACTTTGGAAAAAGCGCCAGTACTTATTTAATTTTAAATAAATATAACAAAAGGAGGGGGGAAAAAAAGAACATAAAAAAAGGGAAAATCAATTATGGAAAAACAGACTTTGACGGATTAAAACATTCTTCGGGGAGACAGCTGGGTAATTTCCCTGCAGCAACGATACCCCGAAAAAAGGGTGATTCCCAAATTTACACCCAAGGGAAAAATAGTTTGTTTCCCAAAGGTAGTTACAGAGAAAAAAAAAATGAAAGGTTTAAAAAAAAATGTGAATTTGAAAACTAGAAAGAGAAAAAACATGGGAAAAGTTTTAGGGAAAAAAATGGCACAACCTTTGGGGAAAATAAAAACAACGAAATGAATATTAAGAATCCGAAGAGAAAAGAAAGTACTATGAGAGGAATATAATAGAAAAAATAAGAATCCGAAACTTTTCTATAGAAATTAATGGAAAAAAGAAAAACAAGGGAAAGGGTAGATAAGCTGAAGGTAGAAGGCAATGTATGAAAAATGCATTACAAAAAGGCCGAGGTGAGAATAAGTGTTACAGACTGTATTTTCAGAGAAAGGAATTTAAACGAAAAATATAATAGCAAAAGAAAAAAATAATGGAAGACTAAAAGTAGACGTAATAGAAGTAAAAAGGCTAAGGAAAATCAAGAGTGAGAAAAGCCCCCGGGCCAGATGGGGTGTCGAAATGGAAAGAAAGAGTGCATAACCAAATAGAGGAAAAATTTCATAGTGAATTTAGAGTTCATTCAAGGGGAGAGAGTCCCGCTTGTTGGGGAAAAAAGCAAAATTGGCCAATTTACAAAGGAGGTGACAAAGAAAACCATAAATTACAGGCCAGTATCTAAAAAGTGTAGTGGAAAAAAAGTGTGAAAAAATTGAAGGACAGATGGTTGAAAAATTTTGGGAAAAGACAACACCTTGCAGGTGGCCATTTTGGGTTTAGAGAAGGGAAAGTCATGTACAACAAATCTATTGAGCTTTTATCGAGAGTGATCGATGTGACACAGGAAGAGAAGGGTGGGGGCGATTTCATTTACTTGGGTAAAAAGGCATTTTACAAGGGACCTCATAAAAGACTGCTCTGGAAGCTAGAACATGAGGGGATTGAAGGGTGGTTTTTTGAAGGGATGGGGACTTTTTCAAAAAGAGAGATGAGAAAGTAATAAAAATCAAAAATCAGAATGGGCAGGTGTAAGTGGAGTTCCTCAAGGATAGTATTTGGCCCCAGTATTTCTTGGGTTTTGTAAATGATTCGCAGAAGGGTAAAAAGTTTTGAGTTTATTCGCTGGATGCTAAATTATAAAAAAAGTAGAAAATAAAGAGGATGTGAGGATTTACAAAAGGAAGAAAGATTTTAGTGGATCAAATATGGGAAATGGGGTTTAATGCCCAAAAATGTAAAGTTGGGAAAAGGGCAGTAGCAAAAAAAAGACAGAGAGGAAAGTACGATGGGAAACGAAGGATAAACAAAAAAAAAGGTCGAAAAAAAAATCTGGGATAGGATTAAGGGGCAATTTTTTCACCAGGAAGCAAAAACAAGATCACAGGGGATAATACCCGTTGTGAGGAAAATAAGAATGGATTCAAATATTTGGGGTGAAGATGATCAAGAAATGAAACATCTCTGATTCGACCCAAGGGTTTGGGAAAATGGGCAGTGATTTTGGGCACCACAAAAAAGAAGGAATAAAAAAATTTAGAGAAAACAAAAAGCAGCCACAAAAAGGTCCAACCCGAGAGATTTAAAAATTGAAAAAAGACTTTTAAGACTAAAAAACCCCCCACTTGAGAAAAGAAAAAAAGGGGAGATTTTTTAGCAGTGTATGAGCATCAATGGGTCGGAAAAAAAATTGATGAAATTATCTGTTTGTGTGGGAGACAGAAATACAAGAGGTATGAAAGAAAATGAAAAAAAAACATGCAAAAGGGATTAAAAAAAAACAGCTTCCCCTAAGAAGCATAGAAGCCTGGAACAACCTTGATGAAAAAAATTATTAAGCAAAAAAGTATTCGGACTTCAAGGCAAACTGGATAATAGGATTGGAGGGGACAGTACGAGCCCTAGCTCTTTTTGTATTTCAATAGGTAAATACAACTAGGTAAAACACACCACACACACACCCAAAAAAATACCACCACACTTTGGAAAAAAGTGATAGGAAGACCAAAAAAATTTAGCTAGGGGCGGTAATAACATAGTAATGGAATTAGATAAAAAAAGAGTTTTGAGTGTGATGCACCCTAAATAACGATCATAAAAAAGACATTGACACCAGATGATTACATAAATAAAAAAGTGAGAATTACGTATGCATTGTAGGCAAGCAAATATGAGAGCAGCCTTCACATATCTAGTTGAAGAGATGATAAGAAAAATTATAACATGACTCACAAGACCTACATCGGGATATACTACAGAGATATGGAACCCACATATGAAGAATCAAATAATTAAACTAGAGAGTACAAAGAGCAGCAACACGAAGGGTACCAAGTCTCAGAAGTTTAGGCCATGAGGAAAGAATGGAGAGTTATGGTTACCTGAGCTGAAGGGAAGAAGGAAAAGAGGAGACATGATTTTAGTGTACAAATGTGCAACAATAAGAAGAAAAAAATGATATAGTAGAAGGCTTATTTCAACAAGGAATTTCAAAACTAAGAGGAACAGCAAGAAAATAAACTAGAGAAGAGGAGATATGGATGTGCAAAAATGCAGTTTTCCTAATAGAGCAATAGATCAGTGGAATGTACCATCAGAGGAAGTAGTGTGTGGGGACAGTAAACATAAATTGAAAGAAAAAATATAACATTTTTATATCAAAACATGTAGCTATACAAAGTGATATTTAACCATCAAAGCCACTCTACAGTAATCTTTGTGCACATATATTGAAGAGTGGAAAGCTATTTCTATAAATGGAAATAGGAAAAAAATGATGCATTTTGTGCATAATATGTACTGTGCTTAATAAAATAGGTAACTGATCACACCTAATATACACATGTGAAGTTGCTTTCAGCTCCTAGTTAAAAAAAATCAGATCATGTAGACAGTGAGTATTGTTTGTCCATGACTTTGTGAGGTTGCCTATCAGATGGCAGCTACAACACCAGATAGGGTATTGAAACAGACAACTGATAGTACATATTGTAGTCACTAACAATGGTCATAATTATCATATATTCAATGAAAGAATATGTAATTATGCACATAAGAAAAATGTACTTGATGTACGTGTAATTCACCATTGTCCATTTAAAAGGCGAACCTTAATATATGTCTAACTAAAATTCTTGTCTAACATAATATTTTTTTTATAAGAGGCAAAGTTTCTAGGATATTTTTGATTCCTAAAAACAAACAAAGGCATAAATAAAAAGAGATTACAAGGTCCTTAAACAGATCCATGGCATGTTATTGTAACTCACTGACCTGCTCCAAGGCAGGATGTGTCTCTCACATGTTAACACACCAAGTAGTTTAAAAAATACCCTTTCCCCCATTCATTTTGTATTTTTTTTGTCAAGACATTTTGTCAAATTTCCTGCTAAAGTTGGAAATTCTGTGATAATTTCCTGGTCTTAATATTTACATAAAAATTACATATATCTACATCATTACCTAATTTCAGGCTTTTTTTAACAGTTTTCAATCATAAGATATTCTATTATTCATCATTACCTACACGGACTGCTCAAATATGTTCCTTCCTGATTACTTAAAATCCTTGGTCAAATAGGACATCCCACTACTGATAGACTTGACCAACCTGATCCTAACGAGCCTAACTAACCCTACAGTAACATTTATTCATTTATAGTTATGAATATTTCTTAGCATGGCTGCAAGAAATTGAGTTGATAAGCTTAATAATTAAAGTCAGACGAGACTACATAACATATCAGCCTCACTCCTGAATATACGAACGAATCATCTTCCGAAGAAAATCATGAAACAATGTCATGTATCAGAGGAAGAGGCATCATGACGCCCGCATCCTTACATCTGTTACTTTATTAATATGGTTATTTTCTTTTTCATATTGGTTTTAGTGTAATTAAGGTGTTGATAGATTGAGAGAATATCACTAGTACCAGGTTACCCGTGCCAGTCGTTACCGAAACCATACGCCGAGTCCGAGTCAGAATCAGCATTGATGTGAGTTGCTGAGGCAGCGTGCATGTGGCTGGCGACATCCTCGGAGGGCGCGAGCACCGAGTAGGCGGACACTGGACGAGCGGGTGCAGCGTCGCGGTCTTTCTTGAGTTTTCTCTTTTTTATTGGACCAAACTTTGGAGGTGGCATAGATTTTGATTCTTTATCCTGAAATAGTCATTCTTATGTTGCTAATAGCTATTTGAAGTCGCAATTCAAAGATATAAATGGTAGCTGTATAAGAATTAACATAACTTTTAAGTGACTACATGTGTTTGGAAAGGGACAATCTCAGCAATATTTTAAGATTCAAATGAAAACATCAAATGCACAGTAAATAAAAGAGATGATTAGTTATTCTTTTTATCATGGTTGCTGTAAACTAATATACGTATATATTAGATATTATATGCAAGAGTATAACAAGAGTATAACAGCGAATTCACAAGATACAGCAATACTGAATCTACCCTCATCAGTCATCATCGAAGTTTCAATTCAACGTTTATTGCTTAAACAATGAAAAAGATTTGAGTCAGTATCATTAAACAAGTATACTATCACGTACTACTTGATAACACTGTCTATCTGTATCATCATGCATATTTTCATTGGAATCTTACAGCATCAGGGAGCGAGTCGCTGGAGCCCCATGCTCGGTGCAGCTTTGCCTCCACATCGCGGGAAAGCAGACTGTTGAAAGCCTCGGTGGTCTTGCGTACCTTCACGTTCAGGGAGCCGATGCGCAGGAAAGCGGCGGCCTCTTTCACTATTGGACAAACGACCATGTTCATCAAGGGGAGATACAATATATAACATATGTTGCACCCATACATGCAACACATTCTACTAAAAATGCTGAACATAATAAATGAAAGGAGTGAAGGATCAGTGAGAAAAATGTGAAAACCGTTTGAATAGCAACGAAGACGCCATTATAATATTTTCAAGACGACAAAAGAAATCCTGACAATGGCATATGTTGCTTATGACACACACACACACACCAAAAGTGCAATCAGTGAATCAAAAATCATTCTCATATCAGATGTATAAATCACGAAATGATCAGAACAATAAAAAAAACCTTATTCATCATAAATGTAACTGTACACAGAATTTAATGACTGATAAAAAAAAGATACTTCATTCATTGATCGTTCATGTGATCATAACATACACGAACACGAGAATCACGACTATATGAGGTAAAAGAATCTCTCTCTCTCTCATTTCAGAGATTATACGAAAATATGAACAAACTGTAAAAAATTATAAAAACAAGCTGGAATATTGTCTAAGCAATACACAAACTCAACATGAAAACACACCATGTAATCGCGAACATAATATGTTAAGCTGTGTCAAGCGGAGCAAACAAACACACAACACACTTGCAGCAGGAAATACATTTTTAGACAAAATGGGTGCTTTATTTTCAGCTGTGTGTCCTCTAGTGTGGAAGAGCAGCACCTTAGCTGGATTAATTAAATATCCACTCAAGAGTATATCATAAAAACGTTAAACAATCACATGAAATAAGAAGGGTAAAAAGAAAATAAATAGACATCCTCAAAGCACAATAGCACACAATAATATAGGTACAAATAAAATATAAAAAACCAAGCAACGTAAGTTAAATAATAAATACAAAACACAATAATCAACCTTACACCCCAAATAAAACAGCACACATAAAACGGGTAACTATAATAAACATAGATCAACCCTTCCAATCTTGTGCATGGGAGTGGGGCGACACACGATGACATGCTGGCGCTACCTGTCTGAAGATCATCGCCGCCACCGCCTCGCCGAAGCTGTGGCGGCGAGACGAGCTGCTCTTGTTGTGACTCCGACTTGCTTTACGCTGGTGGTGACGGCGGTGGCGCTTCTGGTGTGTCTGATCTGGAGGCCGTGCGTGGTGGTGGTGTTGTCGGTGAGGAGAGGCCAAGATGCGAAGGAACACACACACACACACACACAGGGTTAGTACTGATAGATACGTCAGTGATCGAGGCCGTGAGAAGGAAGGCAGTTAAGGCAATAGAGTAATGAGGTCTGCTGAGCCTGTGCTGCAAACTGATTAGTAGAATGCTGCCTAAAGCGATCTAAATAGTGTAATGTAGAGGAGGTAATGGAGCCCTGAGTTGAGTTTGCCTGGCAGTGGGTGATGGAAGGAGGCAGTGGGCAAGAGGTAGTTAAGTAATGCACACCATGGCACTAATGTAAGGCACAGGAAGATGCAGTTAATCAGTACTTCTACACATTGGCAGTGCAGTATTGCTCTCTAGTTTTTCGTATGTATATACTATTATAAGATCATCTCACAAGACTGTTAGCGCCTGTCTAGAGACTACTTTAGCATGATAAGTAGAAAATTGAGTATACTTTAGCATAATCTTATCATTGAATAACTCTCTGGGTCAGAAACTTGATGAGGCTTTTTGATTCATCTACTATTACAAAGACTTATTAAATTACTACTTTGGGTTAAATTTTGACATCATATATACACGGTACAACCGGTGGTGGTGGTGAATCCGTAATCAGTAATATAATCCGTAAACGTACATGGATTGACCCGAAGAGTTATGTCATGAGAAAATATAAAAGAATGCTGCAGCGTGTGAGTGGTTATGCAGGTGGTGGTTAGTGCCTGTCGGAGGCGATGACGGAGGTGAACCACGTGATGAGGCTCGAGGAGTCGTCCATGTCCTCCAGGTTATCCAGAGCCTCCTGTTGGGCGCGTTCTGGCCGGGGAGGGGGTGGGGGGGTCTATACTTGCCTTCTGGTTTCTACACCTACATCGAAGTATAATACTTTCCTATCTATAATTCTTGGCATTGCACTAAGAACATTAAATGTGTTAGTATACATACATAATACAAATTAGGAAACACTTCCTTCACTTCTCCTCTGAAAGGAAAAATTAAGAGCTTGCATCCTTCCATTGAAAAATATAAAGAAATTTATGTATTCGAGAATAAGTCAGACTACAGTTTCTACGAAGCAAAAGTTGCCTAGGATTACTATGGCTCTATGATGAGTGTGGAAAATCATCAACACAACACAACGATGGTCAAGATGGTCGCAAGACTATGATTGCGCGCCACATAGCGAAAATCTCAGCCAGTCACCAAACAGAAGCCCACAGTACACGCCACTAACACTTAAAAAAAAAACTATATATAAATAATTAAAAAAAAGAAAAAAAACTTGAAAAAGTATAGAATGGCGAGTGAAATATTCATATTCCTTGTTTAGACAAACTCCTAGTTAAAAGACAAAGACATTCAATATACAATACTAAAATAAGTTCGGAAAGTAAACAAGAGCGGTAGTTTGAAAGCTGGTGTTGACGGAGCAAACACCCTGACGCACACTGCATGTTACATGGCTTCAGCCGTGTTTGCAGTGCTCAGAAGGATTTAGACGCGAGTACTGAAAATATGCATAACAAGAGGATTTCACGCTTTTAGAGAGTCAAGAGCATAGATCACTATAGTATCATTATTATCTTACTGAAACACCATGCATAACTACGGCACACTGAGATACTGATAGACGCATCCTTTTGTATGTGCTGGAAGTGCGTCATATAAGGCCGTAGTCGGGTACAATATAAGATGTACGAGGAATGACTTCATAAGACACTAGAGCAGTGTTCAACTACTTTTGAGTAATAATTGTCATGCCAATCAATACGAGCATTCGTGAAGATTTTATCGTGTAGGTTAAGCAGCGAGTGAACCCGGGATGGTGAGAGAGGAAGTTGTGAAGCCCTAGACGGGTAGTGTTGGTAAGATCTTAATGCGGGGTTCACACTACACGTATTTGCTACGTGCGTCTTGTCAACGTGACGTCATCGTGACGTCACCGTGACGTCAATTCCTGCTTGTGTGACCTTGAAAGACGTGCGTCTCGAGGCTCCAAGATTCGGAGCCGCCAATTCTTTTGGCGGGCTTTCTCCATTATGCGGGAGCGGTGGTGCCACAATTTATAGAACATTATACGTAACTAAGTTTTGCAAAATCAAAATAATGCTGTTTCCAAGGTCTGATTTAAAATATATTTATTATCAGTGATTCTGGAAGACAATATTAGTAATGGAAGACATACATGATGTGAAAATATTGTGCCCCGCTGCTTGAAGGCGGAACAGCGGCACCGCTGCTTGAATGTAAGCTCGACCACCACCACTACCTCTTGTGTTTTTTCCTGCGTTATTTCTCGTGTTCTCTAGTTCTAACCCTCTCACGTGCCCCTCTAGTAGCTACTATATACCATCCTTCCTACAGCATCACGCTACGCCACCAACACCCTCTACAGGCCGTGCAATAGGTAGTAATTATTAGTGACTTGAAAAATAGCGCCACAACTGCGATATGTGGCAACACCTGTGGCCCCCGCTATACAGAATCCACTTGTAACCTTTGCAATAGCCTGTTGTCAGGGATTGTAGCGCTATATAGGTAGGGCAGGGAGTGAAGGGGGATATAGTGAAGGGAGTAATAGGTGTGTCATGGGGTACAAAGGGAGGAAGTAGGGAAAGCAAGGTGGTTTTATACTGCAATGTTTTCTGATAAGAGCGAGCGGGAGTGAGACGAGGTAACGTCATCGTGACGTCACGGTGACGTCACGATAACAAGACGCATGTAGCAAAAACGTGAAGTGTGAACCGGGCCTAATCATGATCCACTTTGTTGGAGGGACGCACAATAAGTGCGTCGGGGAGTTCCGCTCGGGTTCGGGGAGGCGGTAGCAGAGTGGTTAGCGTCTCCGACTGGCGTTCTCGGTGACCCGAGTTCGATCCCCGAAGAAAACCAAAACCTTTCTGTACCGTCGAGTGGCACTAAGAACACCCACATGCCTTGCTCATTAACTCTACCTTCGATTGCGAGTGCATCGGAGGACACAGGGGGGCGGCATGAGCCTCTATTTACAGGCGTCACTATAAATATCCTGCCTGCGCCACCACGGGCGAGGGCCAAACATCACAGCAGCCCTAAGGGAATCTCCAGAGCCTACCATCCGAGCCCTGGGTCACCACTGCCTACAGGCGCTATAGGCACAGATGTAAAAAAAAAAAAAAAAAAAAGTGTGTAACTCACTTGGCACATCAAATTGAGCGCCAGTCATCTCCCCGCCCTTTGGCAGGAATATGATACTTTTTCGATTTTTTACTTTTATCGATTCCGGGAAAGCAGATGTTCATTGGTTTCCCCATGGACAAGATCGTAAAACTTGAAAGTATCCCTAATAAAAAATTGAAGAGTGCCAGCTACCCCGGGTTGCGCCCCATTCCAGGGATTATTATATCTTTAATATACAATTATATATATATTATTCACATAATATAACATATATATCGAGGATGAATGAGACGAAGAGAGAGATGGAGGAGAGAGAGTGAGAGAAGAGAGAGAGAGGCAGAGAGAGGATGAAATAACAGATTACAAATCTTACTACTTACGAGTACGAGAAACCCAATAAGTTTAGCTTCGACGACCCAAGGCAACCCCGACACCTTCCCCAATATACTCCACGCCTCACCTCCTAGCAGGAACGACTTACACACACGCGTGCTGCAGCAATCCCTTAGGTTCGTAATCTCTCAACCAAAACAGGACAAGTTTTCGAATATCTTCACACATCAGATCAAAACGTATAATATCTCCACGTAATACCCCAAAGACGTTACTGTGGTATTGCATAATCTCATAGGTCACTCAGGATGTCATGAATGTTTGGGAGGACGCATATTCGTTTCTATGCAGTATGTGGTTTCGAGTGAATTATGCTTGGCTGTAGTTCCGAAACTAACCATTAGGAGTTTCTCGAAAATACTCTCATTGTGATTCCCACTCAAGTTACCTACAATTCCACACACATTACCTACAGGAAACCAAACTTCCTATCGTAACCTAACGTAACCTAACCGAGTGTTCAAGAGTAAACGCCCCAACCTTCCCGAAAACGGGAATATGCGGAGGACACTCCGGCAAAACTTATTATGTGAGTATAGAAAACACTGTTTAGTGTGAAGGTGTTGGTCATAAAATTTTTGGAGTTATTACGT
>JACEEZ010015972.1:0-15915 GCA_016584305.1 Chionoecetes opilio
GTTTAAAACAAGAAAAGTTGTAGAGGGAAAAATATAATTTGCTTAAGGCCGGTTCCCACTACCCCGCTTGTACGGCCGCCGTACAACAACATTGACGTCACAACAAAGTCTACCGCACCGCCGTACGGCTGCCGTACAAAGTTAAATTCAAGTCATCTTTCCCGCTCGGCGGTGTCCGCTCGAGCGGAGTTGCCAACTGTGCCCAGTTACCACAAATACCACTCAAGCGGTGATGATGGTGACGTCATTGTTATTGTACGGCGGCCGTACAAGCGGGATAGTGGGAACCGGCCTTTAGTTAGTTATGAGCGTAACCTTTTCATTCACTTACTGTTTCCCTCTGAGTTAGCACGTGGGAGGAAAGACGTGAATTAGGAAATGTTATACGAGATGGTTGGTTTTGTTATGACAGCAAATATGTTATGATCTTTAGGAAACATCATGAAGAAACAAAACTTACAAACACACAAATAGAGAGACTAACAGTTAGCGGGCTTTTTGTTACTTTTCCCCTTTAACAAAAATATATATATATATATTATATATATATATAAAATATATATATATATATATATTTATATATATATTTTATATATATATATATATATATATATATATCGTTAAAAGTGATAGCTAGTTCAGCGTTTATTATCTTCTTAAAGATATTTTCTCTTTGTCTTAAGAGTGTCTTATTCTGTTTCGTAATCACTTTTATGACTTCGCCGTAGCTTGTCATGTTTGCTGTATCGCGATTTCGGGTCTAAGAAGATATCAATCCCAAGCTTAACGTACAGGCAAACGACCTACAAGCTCTACCCAGCATGAAAAGAACAAAAGCAAATAACAGCCTACTCACAGAAAAGCCAAGCGAAGACCAAACAACCAATCAGCGTCTCCCACTCAAGAAGACGAGAAGCAAAAGCTATCTACCAATCAACGACATCGGTAATATGCTGCGTGGCAGGCAGACCGGCTATAAATAGCGCTTCACTTCGCATCTTAATCATGCTCACCTCAACTCCTGAGGAGAAAACATCTTCCATATGCTGCTGAAGAAGGGTTCTTAGACCCGAAATCGCGATACAGCAAACATGACAAGCTACGGCGAAGTCATAAAAGTGATTACGAAAGAGAATAAGACACTCTTAAGACAAAGAGAAAATATCTTTAAGAAGATAATAAACGCTGAACTAGCTATCACTTTTAACGAGATCTGTCTCAGAGAAGACCTCCTGCCCGTATATACTCTACATATATATATATATATATATATATATATATATATATATATATATATATATATATATTATATATATATATATATATAATATAAAATAAATAAATATAAAAAATTCACACAAATATGGAGACTGGCATTGAGTGGGCTTTGTTACTTTTTTCCGCCTTGGGTAAAAAAAAAATCCCCACTCGTCAAGCAAAAAGTCCTCGTCAATTTATTATTATTATTATTTTTTTTTTTTTTTAAGATCACACACACACAATTATTATAGGGACTGACAGTTGGTGGGCTTATGACTTTTTTTCCCATTAAATAAATTACAAAAAATCACACAAACCTCATCCCTCAATTTTTTTCCTCTTTGTATAAAAAAATAGATAAAAAAAACAACAAAAACATGCACCCAAAAACACACACGCGCCCACACACACCCTCGCCTTTCTTGAACCTGATGGCTGACTTGGCGCCCTTCCACCCGCCTATGAACACCTCCACCATGGGGTCCGTCTTCTCGGCGGCAGACGTGAAGGCCACATGGCAGTCGCGCGCCGCCTTGATCTGAGGGAAGAACAAACACACAGATAGGGATGGTTTGATTAGAATTAGATAAAATGATTAGATTAGATAGTTAGATTAAAATTAGATAGAATTATTAGATTAGATAGTTAGATTAAAATTAGATATCTATGATCTGATTGAAGAAGACACACAGTAAGGGATGGTGAGTTTTGAGGTAATAATAATAGCAAGTATAATCTAAGTATACTGATGTGTGTGTGTGTGCGTGTGCGTGTGTGCGGTTAATAGGGCGAGTCAACCTTGAATTTGTCTAACACACACACATCTCTCTCCTTCCCTCCCTTCCTACCACCTCTCTCCCCTTCCTCCCTCCCTCCCTTTTCGCTATTGTACTGCATTGTATTGTGCTTCTGATCCCTCCTCCTCCTCTTCCATATCCTCTCTTCCACCTCCTCCTCCACCTCTTCCCCATCTTCTTCTATACCTTTCAATCCTCTTCATCACACAAATATATAACCGTAACTTTGGGTAAAACCGTAACAGAGCAACGTAACCCAACTATTCTTTAGTGACAATTTATTCTTTATTTTTTTTCTCTCAGATTACCAAAGGAAAAGAAAGAATTATGTAGACTGAGAATAGACTCTCTGACTCTCTCTCTCTCTCTCTCCTCTCTCTCTCTCTCTCTCTCCTCTCTCTCTCTTCTTCCTCTCTCCTCTCTCTCTCTCTCGTATTCCCTCACCTGGAATCTCAGGGTCTTGCCTTGGAGCTCCCTGAAGTGGTATTTCTTGGTCCCTTTGGTTTTAATGGCGGGAATGTCGTTAGCTGAAAAGAAAAGAAGGCATTATATTAGTCTCAAATATTAACCTCTGCTAGAAGATTGATGTGTGTGTGTGTGTGTGTGTTGGTGTGTGTCAGTGTGTCAGTGTGTGTGTGTAGAGGTTTTCGGGCAGAATGTGGGAGGCTGTTTAGAGTGACGCCCATAACCTTTGACCCTTGTTGAGAGAGAGAGAGAGAGAGAAAAAGAGATGGAGAAAGAAAGATAATCTCATTTTTGTTTGCGACATAGATAACAGAGAGAGAGAGAGAGAGAGAGAGAATTAGCACACACTTAACCAATAACCAGCGTCCTAGAATAACAGGACGCACTGAAAGATACTTTGTTTTCTCAGTTTCGGTGAAATTCCATCATTATCTCAAACACAGTTACTACAGTTATCTAGGTTTGAGATTATGATTAAATTTCACCGAAACCGGGAAAACAAATTATCTTTCAGTGCGTCCTGTTATTCTAGGACGCTGGTTAAGTGTGATAATTACTCTCTCCCTCTCCCTCTCTCTCTTCTCTCTCTCTCTTCTCTTCTTCTCTCTCTCTTCTCTCTCTCTCTCTCTCTTCTCTTTCTCTGTTTTTACCTCTGAGCACGGATTGCCACGTCTAGAAAAGCTTTAGTGCGCACATAGAGAGACAATAAAGAGAAGTGTTTATGAAAAGTCACGCCTCCATCTCAGTCAGTCTTACTTTCTCCTTACTGGACTCAACACTTACCCTGCTGCTGATGTTGATGTATACACGTAAACTATGGTAACACACACACACACACACATACAATAGGCTCATAAGTCGACACAGCACCATTCCTCTTCAACATAAACCATAGAGGGCTTGCGCAAGATTTTACCTTCTCTCTCTCTCTCTCTCTCTCTCATCTCTCTCTCTCTCTCTCTCTCTTCCCCTCTCTTCTCTCTCCTCTCCTCTCTCCTCTCTATCTCTCTCTCTCCTTCTTCTCTTTCTCTCTCTCCCTTACTTCTTTTCTTCTCTCCTCCTCCTCCCCTCTGCGTAAATGGGCGTGGGAGTTGCATGGCGCTGCAGTCTTGTGAGGAGAGGGGGCGGTGTCGGCGGACCCTGGAATTGCCTGGCACTGGGGAGGCTTGTGGGCGTAATGAAGGGAATATGGGCAGGTTGAAAAGTTAATTACAGGTAACAGGATAACTACAGGTAACTAGGTACAGATAACTAGGTACAAATAACTAGGTACAGATAACTCGATAACTAGGTACTCGGTACAGATGACTAGGTACAGGTGACTAGATACAGATAACTAGGCACAGTTAACTAGGTACAGTTAACTAGGTACAGTTAACTAGGTACAGTTACCTAGATAGTTAACTAGGTACAGATAACTAGGACAGGTAACTAGGAAAGGAAGGAAGGAAGAGAGGGATGGAGTAAGGAAGGAAAGAAGAGAGGGATGGAAGAAGGAAGGAAGGAAGAGAGGGATGGAGGAAGGAAGGAAGGAAGGACGAGAGGAAAGGAAGAAGGAAGGAAGAGAGGGAAGGAGGAAGGAAGGATGGGAAGAGGGATGAAGCAAGGAGGAGGTAGAAGAAGAGTGACCTCAGATAATACAGATAACTAGAATCATGAGGACTGAATGTCGGTCAGAAAAGATTACAGTAATTAAAATGGAAACAATTAATATGATATACTGTCAACAGAATAACTTAATCTGAACTACCTACATTTTCTTTTTCCTTTGAGGTTAGCGGGGGTGTCAGGGCATATATAGAAGGCCGTGGTCAGGGTGGTGGTGGTGGTGTGTGTGTGTGACTGTGTGTGACTGTGTGTGTGTGTGTGTGTGTGTATGTGCGTGTGCATGTGCGTGTGAGTGTGTGTGTGTGTGCATGTGTGAGGACAGGATGCAGGAATTATCATAACTCGGACCACTCTGTGTTGGGGCTGGGCTGGTGGAGGAGGGGTTGTGACTTAATGAACTTAATGTACTTAATGAACATGTCAATCCAGGCCTCCCTGTGCTCCATGGGGAACATCTTGATGGTGAGGGGGTCCTCACTGTGGGCCCGCTTCCAGGACCGCACGACGTTGTTAAGGACCTCATCCAGGTCCTGCTTCCTCTCCTCAGGAGCGTCCTCATCGTCCATGAGGAGGTCGACGACCCATTTTTGACTTGCGCCGCGCGCCGTTGCGCCGGTTCTTTGAGAATTCGCGCCGGCGCCACTGCGCCGCCGGTTTTTAAGGTGCGCCGCCGGCGTAGCAGCGCAGCGGCGCAATTTGCGGCGCACCTGCCCACGAATGCTAAAAAGGGTTGTAGGCCAGGAAATAAGCACCAAGAAAGTGCCGAGGTTGGACAAAAATGTTAACAAAGCAATTTTACCTGAAATGGGTTCTTTGGAGGTATCTCTAACCACACAAAAAAGTCCACTCGAATCCACCCATGGCAAATACTCGTTTTCACTGAAAATCCTAGATGCCCGCCGCCGCGGAAGGTAAAATATTGAAATAGGCATAACTTTGCTGAAAATCAACATAGAAACACAAATAAAGTGTCTAATCCTACTAATTTTGAGGTGCTCTTTCACTTGGAAATATTTTCAAGGTCATATAAGGTGGCATTCATGCTCAAACGTCAAAATCCAACAGGCTGATCCCATTTCCCATCAGGCTGGTGACGATGTCCTGCCTGGAATCTCGCCACAGTCACGGGTTGGAGACCATCCTCAAGCTGATATGCTTTCTGATATCTCTCAGCTTGTCAAAGACGTTCAAGACGGAAGCATGACTCTGGATGATGCACTACAGAGCGATGCATTGAGCAACATCCACACTGCTCTTGAAGATTGGCGTGCATCACTGCAAGGCTATGGCACTGCAAGATTGTGGATACAATACCAAAATATGGTATCCATTCTTAGGTCCTTCATTCGTTCTGCTCGTATAGGTTGCTGGCCTCTGTATTTGCAGTCTCTGCGTGAAATGCACCCTTTTCTTGCTGCTGCCGGTCACAACAACTATACGAAGTCTTTGGCTTTGTTCATCCCAATAATGATTGACCTGGAACAAACCCATCCAGATGTAAATAGGGCATTTATGAATGGCCTCTTTCCAGTCAGAAGAAGTGACGGTGCGTGGTCAGGAATTTTCACAGACCTCTTCATAGAGCAAGTTTCTGATGGCCAGCATCAAATCAACTGGCGGCTTAACCAAGGGCGTGGATTCAGTGACAGCACTCGACTTCTCTTCCTGCTCTCAAGACCTGTGTGTGCCAATATAAGCAGTCCATTTTCGCGATAGCTGGTTTATCTATGGATACACCTGATGGACATCGGGGAATTAGCAGCAGCCAGGATACGTCGTGACATGAGTGAATCTAATACAGATTCTCCAAGTGTTCCTTGAGCGTGGCGTATTCAACAAACCATCAAAGAAGATTGTAAGTCTATCAACTGGCTTGGTGGCAAATGATTATGTGAATGCATAATGAAGGCTCAAAGTGTTGGAAAGAAGATCCTGATTCCATGGTCGGACAATCTGTCGCAGAATACAAGTTTTCTCAGAAGAATCAAGTTAAGACCCTGGCATCAGCTACTCATGTGAAAACATCCTTCTGGTGCCCAAATTGAGATGGATTCACAGCGTCTCTATCAGCGTCTTCTTCTTACAGGTTTCAATGGTGGCATACCACTTCCAGATCTCTTCCGATATGAGATGTGCTCTTTCCCACCATCTCTCTTTGACAACCATGTGTGCATGAGGATGGGGGATAAATCGGAAAAACATTCACCATCTCCTCAAGCTTGTTCCAGAGAGCAGTAGTGCAACGTCCTGTGACATGAGTATGCAGTACATCATTGATGGTGGTAGCCTGCTTCATGAATTCTCATGGCCTAAAAATGCCAGCTACTCGGAGATCTGTGAAATGTACGTCCGACACATCAAGCAATCATACTGTCATGCTTTGGTTGTGTTTGATGGGTATCATGGATCTAGCACAAAGGATGAAGCACATCGTCGCAGGATGGGGAATGATATAGGTGCTACAGTGTTGGTTTCACCAGAAGTGCATGTAACCATGACCAAGAAGAGCTTTCTTGCCAATCCTTCCAACAAGCAAGCATTCATCAATCTACTTGCAGAGCAAATGACCAAGCGGATATCGCCGTTGAACATGCAAAAGGTGATGCTGACTACAAGATATGTATGTCAGCATGTCTTCACGCCAAAGAGAAGCCAACAGCTGTTGTCGCAGAGGATTCTGATGTGTTCCAGCTGCTAACGCATCATGCCAATATTGCTGACAAAGACTTATACATGATGACATCCAAACAAACAGTGTGTGTCACAACTTTGGCAAAGAAGCTTGACCCATTACTCTCTGGCGCCCTGCTCTTTCTGCACGCTTTCAGTGGGTGTGACACTACGTCTAGACCTTATGTGATTGGCAAAGTGTCAGTACTCAAGAAATATGCAGAACTAGAGCGGTGTAGTTCAATATTCATGTCTCCATCTTCATCTAAGGCAGAAATAGAAAGAGCTGGAGAAGATGCCTTGTTGATCATCTATGGCTGCACAACATCTCTGAGCCTTGACTCGGCAAGAGTGGACAAGTTTCAGCAGAAAGTGGGTACTGCCACGCAGTATGTGTCGCCAGAGAAGCTTCCGCCAACATCTGATGCAGCCATTTTCCATAGTCATCGCGCATACCATCAGGTTCAGGCATGGTGTGGTAATGATCTTCCTGCAGAAGAATGGGGCTGGACGACTTCTCCTTCTGGCTTATATCCCGTCAAAATGTCTCAGCCGTCGGCACCTGATCGACTACTTAAGATAATGCGATGCAATTGTGGTGGAAATTGCAACACAGAACATGTACATGCCGCAAAAATGGGCTCCATTGCACTCCAGCTTGTGGTCAATGCAAGGGCATTACCTGTTTGAACGGTCCACCTGTGGGTATTGAAGAAAATGAGGTGGAAAACGATGATGATTGAAACGGGACTATAAATAATGAATGTGTTTGAAAGTCACTTTGGAATATACCACATATACATATTTATATAACATATATACATACACAATATACACCATACAATAATACATATGTAAAAGATTATAGCCGGTTGTTCAGACAATTAATTTTGCTCATTTTAGGGTAATTTTAAGCCAAAATTTAGATTTTTCGAGGATTTCAATATGAACACATCCTCCAATCTCTCCAAAAATAACTTTAAATGAAAGAGCCTCAAAATTAGTAGGATTTAGGGACACTTTATTTGTGTTTCTGTTGATTTCAGCAAAGTTATGCCTATTTCAATATTTTACTTTTCCGCGGCGGCGGGCATCTAGGATTTTCAGGAAACGAGATTTGCATGGGTGGATTGAGTGGACTTTTTTGTGTGGGTTAGGAAATACCTCCAAAGAACCATTTTCAGGTAAATTCTTTTCTTGAAAATTTTTGTCCAACCTCGTCACCTTTATGCCTGGCCTCTATTGGTGGACTGGTCACCTTGGTGCAGGCGACGCTGATGTCAGGAAGTAAAAATGCTGTCACCCATAACAAAGGGGTGTCACGCTGTGTCTTCTTTGCTGTGCGAGATGATATTTACATTATGTCTGCTAAGGAGCCATCTATGATGCAGTCTAGCCATATTAAGTACAAGAAATATTTATATCTATGTAGTCTTCTACATGGCAATAAATAAATGGATCAAATCATTCTTGCCCCTCCACAGGTTATCCGCAAAGTGGCAATATTAGAGAGCATTGTTGGAGATTTGTGCACATTAAGAAGTAAAACCAGGATGTTGAAAATACTGAATCACCGTGCGTATCAAGCAACACCCCCCCAAAAGGTTTATAAAAAGTTACACAATGGTCACGCGTCACTTACCAACGGGATGTGTTCTCTTGGTGATGCTGCTGGAGCAGAACACTCTGTTGGACTGCAATTTCGAAGAGTTGACAGTGTATTAGTGTTACCTCAAAATCCTTAATCTCTTTTGAGTCTTGTTGGTGTATAGAGTCTTTGCCCTTTCCCCGGTCGTGCTGGTGGTGACGTTTAAACAAACACCAAAAGTCACATTATCCAGTAGTTCCATGGCTGCTGGGGATGAGAAGACCATAGAATATAAGGAAATAAGGAAGCTCAAGATGCCGCGATACCTACACTTGGTTAGTTCAGTATACTTAACACTACCTAAATCCACCTTCATCCTAGCCATGAATTTATCAGGCCTCCTTAAAGCTCCCTATTGATCCGCACTGACCACCTGACGACTGAGTACATTCCAATCATTTACACCCTGTTTTTATTAAAAACAGTTGTTCCCTGTTTCCTTTTCAGATCTACGCTTTTCCAGAAGACGAGGCGGTGTGACACACGATAAGATACTTCATTTTAATCCTGTCTGGGACGGGACACCTCCCGCACCCACCAAAGTATATTGCCAACCATTATTTATATTAATATAGATATTGCTGCCACACACAAAATGTGCAGTGTGCGACTCCCCAGTCCAACATTAATATTTATATTTTCTCTAATACATCAAAACACCCTACAGCAGCAACACACGGACCAGACAAGCGTGATGATTTCCCACGTAGCATCGTGGATATTTAACTCCTCATGGTGAACAAACGGCCAAGTAAGTGTTCAGTGTTTGCCTTCCCGGGGCTAATCATGACCTGTGGTGTTTACAAAAATGTAGCTCTGTGCTAAAAGCCGTTGTTTTGAGATGCTCCACTCTTCAAGACTTATATAAGTAACTTCAAGCATAAGAAGATGACGTGTAGACATATATCAGTATCAGATTTGTAGCATACATACATACATATATAAACATGAACAAAGAAGAAACATGTGGAACAGTAGAGTTTTAAATGCACGCAACAGTTGTGTGACAGTGCGTGAGGTTGCCACACTGTGAAAACAAACAATGTGTGTTTTACCATCGAATCATTCTACTGTGACTGTCCGCTTACACCCTTAATAATGTCATGATGGTATACTGTGACTGTTTCTTACACCCTTAAGTAATGTCATGAGTCTTACTGTGACTTTCTTTACACCTTTAATAATGTCATGATGTCTACTGTGATGTCTTCTTACACCCTGAATCATGTCATGAATGGTCTACTGACTGTCTTCTTAAACCCGTAATTAATGTCACGATATCTACTGTGACTGTATTATTAGCACCCTTAATAATGTCATATCTGTAATGTCACGATACTAGCTGTGACGTGGTTTCTTACACCCTTAATTAATGTCATATCTGTAATGTCACAATATCTACTGTTGACTGTCTTCTTACACCTTAATAATGTCATATCTGTAATGTACGATATCTACTGTGACTGCTTTCACCCTAATAATGTCATATCTGTAATGACCCGATGTTGCTGATTCACACCACCTGACTGACTCTCACAACATACTAAAACAGTTAAACTGCTGAATCACTTCACACTTGCTGACTCTCACAACATACTAAAAACACTTAAACCTGCTGACTCAAACATACTTAAGACACTGAACCCTGCGACTCACTCCACACTGCTGACTCTCACAACATAATTAAGACAGTTAACTGCTGACTGTCTCTCCACATACTACACATTGTCACCTAGAGACTCACACTCGCCCCTACTGACATACCTGCCATTCACAACAAGACTGCGGTTCTTGCGTCAACTGAGCGAGCGTTAGGCTTGGGTGGATCTGTGTGTAGAGGAAGGCGTGCAGACTCTGCTGGGAGCCTCAGTGTTTTCCCTGCCTGGCGGTGTAATTAGGGCTCGCCATATCTGAACAGCCAAAATTCGGACTCCTCCACCGAAACCCATTTGACCCCGCCCAACACACACTTTGGCCTTTGACGTTAGTAACCTGAAGAGTATTAAAAAAAAAAAAAAATTATATATATATTATAATATATATTATATAATGTCATTTGCGCACTATACTGACATCTGCTGCATTTATTTATATTTTCGTTGGAAAATTTTGTGTGGGGGCAAGTAGCCCAGCTGCGGCGGACAAAGTCTCTAACAGGTAAAACAATTTCAAACCACGCGACAACTGCTTCAAGAAGTCTGGCCGCGAAGTGAGGCGACGGCGGAGGGAGGAGCAACGACTTAATACAGGACTTGGACAGTAGTAGGAAGAGGTGCGACCGAATCCACGATCAGGACACGGTAATTGTTGATCCTGTCAAGAAAGATGCCACCGGCAAACCAGGAGGCAGCCCTCTCTATCTCTCTCTCTCTCTCTTTTCTACTCTGATCTCTCTCTCTCTCTCTCCTCTCTCTCTCTCTCTTCTCTCTCTCTCTCTCGCTCTCGCTCTCTATCTCTCTCTCTCTCTCTCTCTCTTCTCTCTCTTCTCTCTATCTCTCCTCTTCTCTCTCTCATCTCTACTCATCTCTCTTCTCTCTCTCTCTCTCTCTACTCCTCTCTCTCTCTCTCTCTCGCTCTCTCTCTCTCCTCTCTCTCTCTCTCTCTCCTCTCTCTATCTCTCTCTCTCTCTCTCTCTCTCTCGCTCTCTCTCTCTCTCTCTCTCTCGTCAATACAGTTAAAATATAAAAAAATTGGAAATTTGGTGGAATGGAGTTGAGAATCCGGAATTTCCGAGAATCTCAAAATCCCCCCCCGGATCTCGATAATGCACCTAAAATTCCGGAAATGTCCGGTGAAAAGCAGACGTGCGCAACCTATGTGTGATGAAAAATGATCTAGCAGGCTTGATACTACTGCTCTTATGTGTAGGTGTAGAATTAGGATTAGTAGAAGAGTAGTCGTTGTAATAAGAGTTAGTATCGTTGTTTTTTTTACATCACAAGGACTGGTCAAGGGCACAAAACAAATGGGTAACAAAAAGCCCGCTTAGCTGGCAGTCCCTATAAAAAGACAGTAAAGAGACTAATAGAAAAAAGAGGGGGAGCCACAAAATTAGTTCGGGAGGTGTTTCTTGTTACTCTTTTGAAAAGATTAAGTATAGGAAAGTGGAAAAATAGAAACAGGGGAAGAGAGTTCCCGAGTTTTACCAGTGAAAGGGATGAATGAGTAAAGATACTGATTAACTCTGCATAGGCAGATGGACCAGAATAGAGATGAGAAGAGTTAGAAAAGTCTGTGCAGCGAGTGCGCGGGAGGTGGGAGGCATGCAGTTAGCAAGTTCAGAAGGGCAGTGAGCATGAAAATAACGGTAGCAGAGAGCAAGAGAAGCAAACATTGGCGTCGGGATTTAAACGATTGTAAGACAGGCAGTCAGAGGAGAGGAGTATTAGAAGAAAAGCTTTTGACTCAACCCTTTTAGTGAGAGCTTTATTAGTGGATCCTCCCCAAACATTGAGACATTACTCCAACCAGGCGGATAAGGCCCCTGTAGAGAGCAAGCAATTGGGAGTGATGAAAAAACAGTCCTCATACGCCCAGCACAGCACACCCAATTCTTAGAGCTGTTTAGCAAGAGATTATATTGTTTATATTCCATTTCAGTTTTAGTAAAGGATAGTCTAGATGTCATGTATATAATAATTAGACGTGCTGTGTGTGTTGCCCAGCTGCGTCTCCCATGAATAAGTAGACCTGAGCACACCGCCTCAGCCACGACGCTCCCACCCCATAATCTTACTCTCGGGACTCATTCGGCACTGAGGACGCACAAGTCTCGTTCGTCAATTCAGACAGTTCACAATTCACTTCAAAAGTATTATTTTATCTATTTTTTCTTCGTTCTTCATTGAACAAAAACAAGGTTTGCTTTGCCCTCTAATCAGAAATTATAGAAAGACATGAAGTTAGGCGATCGGTTGGCATCTTCGTGAATCACTAGTTCTGTTAGTGGACGTTATAATAAACGACGTTTGAAAAAGCAGGGTGAGAGTCATCAGCCGTAGGAGGGGATAGGTCTTTGAGTTATGACTAGAAGATCATTAATTAAATAATAAATAAGCAGAGTGGATGTGAAGAGGACAGAACCCTGGGGAACACCACTAATTGATAGATTTTAGTTGAGAAGAAAAATGTCCTGTCATCTACAGTAGCTGCAATAGAACGGTTTTGAAAAGGGAAAATTAAAATGAAGGTTACAGAAGAGAAGGATTAGCAAACCGAATGAGGGAGTTTTGGAAAAATTTAAAGATTTTGCCGGATATCAAAGGCTTTTGATATGTCAAGGGCAACAGCAAAAAATTCACACGAAACCCCTAAAGGAGGGATGACCAAGATTCAGTTAGAAAGCTAGAAGATCACCCTTATGAAACCGTACCGGACGATCGATAGAAGAATGTGAGCAGATAGATGCTTAAGAATCTTCTTATTAATGTATAGATTCAAAAAACTTTAGAAAGGGAAGAGAAGTCAAAGCTATAGGCGGTGTTTGAAGATTAGGAAACGGTTAGTCAAATCACTCCCACACCCACCGTTTCGTTAGCGAACAGGTTGGATGTGAGCAAAACTTCCAGCAAGAAGGAGAAGGTGGAAGTTAGGATAGACATAAGGACGGTAATGGTTGAAAAGGTCAGGTCGGTTGTGCAAGCAACGAGAAGCACAGTGTTTGTGCACAAATAGGAGGACTCCGTCAGGACCGTAACCGTCCGATGATTAGGCCAGAAAGGGGCAAAGAAAAACATCCGTACGAAGGATCTTAAGACAGGCCCTAATATTAGGTCACAGAGGTGTGGAGGAGAAGGGAGGAGGAGTTGTAGGAGGAACAGAACAAGCCCTTCATTCAACCAGAGGAAAAGTTTTAGTCTAAGGTTTGAGCGAAGAGTTCCAAGGAGGTCTAGCTTTAGGAAATAGCAAATTGAGGAACAGCTGTGTGTGGAGCCATTCTGGGTGAAGCATAGGAGGGAAAGATGAAGAAAGAAAAATTTGTTAGAGATGGTATGAGCCTAGAATGCCAGAAGTCACGAGAGGAATTTGATCAGAAAGATTTTGAACATTTTCTATGAATGAAGAATTTTGGTAAGTGAAGTAAGATTTGGCATGATTACGGGCAGAAATATAAAGGTATGGTTTCAGGCGATGGACGCTTACGGTACGTTGTGAGCCATCCTCTCTATCTTCGGACAGACATGAAAACAAGCAGAGTTGAATCAAGGGGACGGGCTTAGGATTAGAGAAAGTGTGTGGAATGTACGCCTCCATGCCATGAGACTAGACCTCAGTTACGCGCTCTGCACCAAAGAGCTTGGGTCTGTGGACAGGGAAAGCTAGTAATCATTCCATGAAATTCAGAGTAGTAAACTTTAGGTCTTCCCCCCTTAGCTGATGTTGAAGTGCCAGAAGCACCTCCGCTTTATGTGGGTCCCGAGACGCGTACCGGAGAGCGATAGGACAGGGTTTACAGAAATAAGATTGTGAGCAGAGGAACCCAATGGAGGAGAATAGTTCAAAGAGTAAGCAGAAGGCGTTAGTAGTTAGGAAAGATCACGAATTAGGGCGTTGCCCAAAGGCGGTCGGAATACGGGTAGGGTGCTGCACCAGTGCTCTAGGTCCTGGAGGATAGAAAAGTTGTAGGCTTGCGGCACCAGGTTGGTCGTGAAAGAAGAGATGGCCCAAGCTGGTGGTGAAACATTGAAGTTCACCATGAATGGGAAAATTCTGCTAAGGGGAAAAATGAGACGGAGATGTGCTCCACTTTTGATGTTTCAAAAGAGTCGAAGAATCTTACATAGGTCAGATGAGTTAGGGTTGAGAGATATACAGCACAGATAAATAGTAAGAGAGTGACATTGAAATAGTCGAGCCAGATGGTAGAACAATCGGAAAGATCAAGGCCGGGGCACGAGAGCAAGTGATGGGGGTCCCATTGCGCAATATACCCAACAGCCAGCTTTGATTGAAAATGAGGAATAGAGACGTAAGAGGAGATAGAAGGCGGCTGTCAGTGCTCCACAGACAACTGGGGTTTCGGGAGGAAAAGAGGATCGAGTGGTTACAGGAGGGAGATGATGATGTTCAACAGAGAGAAAGGAGATAAGGCCGCGAATGTGCAGAAAGTTAAGGAGAAAGGCGAGGAAGAAGTATCAAGACACTCTGAGTCGTCATTTGAAGACTGTCGACTGGGGAATTTATGGTCCCCTCCCAGTAAGGACTCCGAGGCTTGGGTGAATGAACGCCAGTTGAAATTTCGAGTGAAGATACTGTGGGGAATGTGTAGGGTGCATGTAAGGTATGTAAGTGGCATGTAAGTTATTGGGAGTATTGTAGTAGTAGTAGTAGTAGTAGTAGTAGTAAAAATAGGAGTATAGTATAAGTATTGTATATTGGTAGGTAGTTAGTAGTAGTTTAGTAGCTAGTGTAAAAGCAGGGTAGTATAGTATTTGGTGAGTAGTAGTAGTAGTAGTAGTAGTAGTAGTAGTAGTAGTCGTAGTAGTTGTAATAAGTCGGAGTAGTATTAGTATTGGTAGTATTGTTAGTAGTTAGTAGTTAATAGTCGTAGTAGTAGTTAGTAGTAGTAGTAGTAGTAGTCGTTGAATAAGAGGAGTAGTATTTAGTATGGTGTATTCGGTAGTAGTAGTAGTAGTAGTAGTAATAAGAGGAGTCGTACAGTATTGGTACGTAGTATTGGTTATTAGTAGTAGTGTAGTAGTAGTAATAGTAAAAGTGGGGTATATTAGTATTGGTAGTATTGGTTAGTAGTAGTAGTAGTGAGTAGGTTAGTGAGTAGTAGTAGTTGTAAATGAAGAGGAGTAGGATTAGTATTTGGTAAGTATTTGGAGATTGGTGGTAGTAGTAGTAGTAGTAGTAAAAGAGGGGAGTATTAGATTGTGGTAGTAGTAGTAGTAGTAAGTAGTAGTAGTAGTAATAAGAGAGTTAGTATTTAGTATGGTTGGTGAGGTGTAGTAGTAGTATGTATGTAGTAGTAGTAGTAGTAGTAGTAGTATATAATAGTAATAGTAGTAAGTCAGTAGTAGTAGTAGTGGTGGTGGTGTAAGCAGTAGATTAGTAATAATAAGTAGTCGTAGTAGTAGTAGTAGTAGTAGTCGTAGGTAGTAGTTAGTAGTAGTAGTAGTAGTCGTAGTAGTAGTAGTAGTAGTGGTTGATAGAGTAGAAGTAGTAAAAATTAGTAGTAGTGTAGTAGTAGTAGTAGTAGTAGTAGTAGTAGTAGTAGTATTAGTAGTAGTAGTAGTAGTGGGATAGCAGAGTAGTAGTAGTAGTAGTTAGTAAGTAGTAGTTAGAGTGCAGTAGTAGTACGCAGAGCTGTGGCAGTCAGTAAATAAATTGTATTAAATACAATTGTATTTAAAATCGTATTTAAACACATTTGTCGTTTTAAAATGTATTTATAAATAATACATTGGTGTCATGTATTAATACAGTATTTTAAATACTTTTTATTGATTACAAATACATTGT
>JACEEZ010015973.1:0-18087 GCA_016584305.1 Chionoecetes opilio
TTTTTAAACCCCCGCAATTTTGCTTCTTTTGCTTTTTTCTCCCGTTTTTCATGCTCACTGCTTTTAAAATTGAAAAAGATGCTCCCCGCCTCCCGCGGTCTCGCGCACAAGACTTTCTACTTATTCTCATCCCCTTTTCTGCCATTTTTCCTAATGAAAGGGTTTAATCAGTATTTTTATCTTCATCCCATTCATGGTAAACTCGGAAAACCCCTTTTTGGTTTCTTTTTTTCCCATCTTCCTACGTTAAATTTTTTCAAGAGAAGAGTGACAAGCACCTCTCGAACAAAATTTGGGCCCACCCATTTTTTTTTTTATTCTCTTATGTCTTTTTATAGGGACGGCAAACTAATAGCCCAAGAATAATAGCACCAAATTGGGCCAATCCCGAAAAAAATTATAAACTAGCAAAAATTTGGCAGAATTTTTTAAAAAAAAACCCGTTCTAAACAACATAATGAAGGTCCTCAGAAACCCTGTGCCCTTCAAAAAAAATTCAGATGGCGTCCAAAATGGCCGTCCTTTGGATTCCTCAATTCAATTTTGGGCATGATGAAATGCAAAAAAAGGGGCAAATATGGTTTTTTCAAGCAGGGGGAAATTCAATAAAATCTTCTTTATAGGAACATTAAAATTTTGTAGACATTGATTTATAGATTAACACACCAACAGGTTGTGGTTTGGACAAAAATGTTTAATGAATCGGCCTTCCATTATCTGCATATTTCTATTTTGCACTATTATCATACAGGCACCTAAACGGTATTTAAACAATAAAAAAATTCGCATACAATAAGTGAAAAAAAGCAAAAACATTAAAATGTAAGTTTGTCCAGCAAACATTTAAGATTAGAACAGCTTTTCACCCCAAAGCAACACGTATTAGAAAAAAAAAATACACACCACTAAATTAAAAACCAAAATTACAGCGGGGGAAATTATTAAAAAAAAAAAAAATTGCAAAATATATATTTATAAAGGGTTTTTAAATGGCAAGCAAAAAGAAACAAAGAAAAAATATAAAGGGAAAAAACAACAAATATACCTGTAAACACACACAGTGCGTAAATATAATGCCTAATTACCATATATATTAGATAATACAAAAATTTAAAAATACACAATTTGGAATGCTGCAAAGTAACCTTTCACCCAGATACAAAATTTTCACATAGTTTTCACCTCTACATCATGTCTGGAGAAACTGTGGGTTCGTCACTTTCCCATTTTCATCCAGCAGTGACGGGAATTGGTCACATTTTTGCAGCAGTGGCGTCCGAGGGGGGGGGCCCTGCGGCCCTGCCCCCCCCCCCTTTTGGGAAAGAATAAATTTTAATAATATATTTATTTCATAAAGGGAAGTCCCGTTATACGAAAACAAGATACGAGCTGAGTAAATTAGGGTCTATTTTCAATATACAGACGAAAAAACCAATGCACACATTCAAACTGGGGGAGTAAAATTTCCAAATTTCAAAATGCGCGCCATACGGTCCGTATGTGACCGGATTTCCAAAACTTTAAACATAACATGACAGAAAGTATTTATTACTCTTGAATATCATAAAATTTTTAAACATACCCATTTTTATAAGTTTTTTGGAATATAGCACAACCATCTATTAGTGCCTGCAAAATAGCGTATTGTTTTTTTAAAAAAAAAGGGTTTTAAAAATCAGTAAATTCATCCCTTTTAACCAGTTTTATGGTTTATACTTTTTTCCCCTATGTTATAACATTTTAGGGCAGTGACACAGAGAGAAAGTAGAAAATTCTTCCCGAAAATAAGGCATATAGATGTCCCGTTGAGCAGTATCTGTGAAACACAGGACAGATTTGATGGTGTTTTTTCGATCTAAAAGCTGTTTGTAAAAATTTGGGGAGGAACAATGTCCCTCACACGGTCTACCGGGATTTCCTAAACAGTTGGCATCACTCAGCTCACTCAACACATCCCTATGTGGGGAATATTCCCTTTACTGAGACTGTTATTGGTCTCGGCCCTGGCCCCGCCGGAAGTTTATCATAGTCCGGGCAGTTTCATACGCGCAGAACTCGGTGAACCCCCTTAGCCCCCGCGCGGTTTTGATATTCGCCAGCCAGTTGTGACTAAAATGGGCCCATTTGTCCAGCTATGATATACGTTTTAACTATGTCGCTTTGGTAATCCCGTCGGGCTGTATTATATTGTGGGGGCCCCAAGTTTGGGGGCCCCACCTGGCAAATTTACCCCTAAGGTCAAGCAAAACCTGGCGTGGACCTGACTCGCTCGTGCCCCAAAAATTCCCCCGCCCCTCCGTTGCGGGGTTCCTGCCCGGTTTCCCTAGACCACTTTGGCAGTTCCCTCCTACCACCACAGGAGAGGAAACCACCCCCTCCCCTCTGTTCTCGGACATTCCCCCGCTGTCCCTATTTTCCCCGCCAATTATAATGCCCAGAATTACTTTAAAAGTATCCGAGATACATTGCCCATACAGTGTATGAAAGGGTCTTAAGAACAATTTTTTTTTTATTCTAGGCTAAGTGAGCATAGGTACAGGGTTTAGGGGGGTGAATTTTTATTTTTTAACATTTTTTTCATTTTCTTTTTTCTTTCTCCCCCCCCAATCAGTAAATCTTTTGGTAACCCATCCAAAAATTCTTAGGATTTTGAGAGTTCAGAGTAAGACCACCTAAGCAGTCGCCCTCAAAATTTTTACGTGTAACGTAAAATTAAAAAAACGTTTTTTTTCCCTTTTCCTTAGAACTTCTCGAACCTTTTCCGTGGAAAAAAGTGATGCGAAACGCCGGGTTTTTGAGTTAAAAAACGAGAGGAAAATTTGCCTTTCCAGAAAAAATTTTTCTCATCAAGAAAAAGTCTTTTTTTACACTGTAGTCAAAAAGTTTCCTTTTGCCCCCAAATTTCCCCCCCGGTGCTGATCGTTCAATATCAATGGTTTTAAGCGCGAGATTCGACGAACGCCGGTTCCCTTTCCCGCGCGGGGCTCACCCCCAACACTTTCCAAGCCCGAGGCTCATTTTCACTTTTTTCCATTAGGTAAGAGTAAAAATTTTTTCTCCCTCCCCCCTTTACGCTTTTTATATTTGGGGTAATTTTAAATACTAGGACAGCTATTATATGGGAGTCCGGACAATCATTGGGCCGTGTTAATTTAAAACGACTTCTCATTCATGTCCATTCAGGGAACTCTCGCAATCAAAAATTTAGTGGCGGCCACATGGTTAAAAACAGATACGATATTCCACACTTCCCCCTTTTTTCCTAATTTTGTCAGGCGTATGAATTTGTGGTGGTAGTTAAAAGGAAAGAATAGGAAAAAAAACCCCTCAAGAGAGAATCCTCATATGTATGTGAAGAAACAGTGGGGTGTCCCGTGATTCCACGGGAAAAAACAAACATTCGTTAAACGGCGTTGCTTTCCACGACAATTGTCTTTTGGGAAAGGACTTGAAAAACCCTTTTAGTGATCGGAGGTGTTTGAATCTTCTCGAAATGTACGTTTTTTTCGAGTATCAAAACATTCTTTCCAAAGCGTTAGTTAGATCAGTTACCTTTATAAATATTTTCCTCCGTTTTGTCAAATTTTCCATTAGTCTTATGAAATCTTTCCCTGGGGGAGTGTGCTTAAGGGCCCCTTCCATTTTCGCATTTTAGGAACAGTTCACGGAACCCCCAAAATTTGCGTTCCCTTTTCGCACGAAAAACCCGGTTCCCAGGCGACGCGCGTAGTGATCAGCAAAACCCCGAACTTTTTTCCCAGCCACATTGGGAGGGGCGGGAGCCTGGGTAGAGTTTTTTAGTTCAAAAACAAAAAAAAGGCCCCTGGGGCCCTATTTCTCGTGAAAGGTTTTCCGCTGCACAGTCGAGAGGGGTCAGCAGGCCCACAAGGGGCACTGGGGGAAAGTGGGCCCCGATCTTTAAATTTAAGATCCCTTTACATCGCAGATGATTACCACTTTTTTAAAGTTTCCCCCCCTTTCCCCTCTCCTCTTTCTCTTCCCTTTTTTCTCCTTTTTCCCCCTTTTTCCTCTCCTTTCTCTCTCTCTCCCTCTTCTCTCTCCCTCTCCTTTTCTCTTTTCCCCCCCCCCCTTTTTCCTCCAGCTGAGTTTTTTTAAACAAAAAAAAAGGGGTTTTTTGGGTTTCCCTTTGTGACACGCGAACCCGAACCAGGAAATGAACCCCCCCCTGAACAAAGAAGGTTCCCGGCATCTCTTTTGAGGAGGCACTTCAAGACCCCCGAATATTTCCTCTTTTCCCCCGGGATGAACCCTGCGGGTCCTCCTTCTCCACTTTCCTGGAAAAGGGCTGGAACGGCTGCCTTCCGTCGCTCCCCCCGGGGCCGCCCCCCCCTCCCCGCCCGGGGCAAGTCCTGGTGGAGCGGGGGAAAATGCCCCCCGGGGCAGTTAGGCCCGTTGGAGGGCGGGGAAAACCAGGGGGCGTGTAACCCTCCCATTGCAGTTTGGGGGCTGAATACACCGGTTTAATCCCCATATGTGCCAGGACCCCCCCCTTTGGGCCCAGAGGAAGGAAAGGGGAAACCCCCTCCCGTTTTCCCCTCTCCATTTTCCCACCCCCCCAAGCGTACTTTGGTTTTTTTTTCCACTCGATGGAGGGCCCCCAAACCCCGCCTCCCACTCCCCCTAAAGGGATGAGGCCAACCCCCTCCGGGTTGACCCACAAAAAGCTGTTTTGCTCGCTTTTTTTAAACCAGGGCCCAAGATTGGGTTTTCCTGCCCCTCTCCCCTTTTCATCCCCTCCCAAATCCGTGCTAAAACCCCTTGAGGCCATTCCCTCCCCGGGGCCCCCCCCGCCCCTCGTTAGACCTTGCACAACTGGGAAAGCTTAATCGGGCCCTTTTTCCACCTTAAACCCGGGAAAAAATGCAGGCCAGGAAAAACATTCCATATGAATTCCTGCTTCATCTAAAAACCTCCCTTAAAGGGGCCGTAACACTATCCCTTTTCAACACCATTGGTTTCAGGGCCCAAAAACCCCACTTGCTGGTCCTCCACTCCCCTCCCTATCCCCAAAGCCTGGTAAGGCCCCCCAACATTTCCCACCGCATACCGCCCATACCCCTCCTCCCCCGCGGGGAAAAACCCCCTGGAGCGGTTGGGGGGCCACTCCCCTTTTCCTGGGGCTAGGGGGGTTTGGCCCATCTCCTACAAGAAGAAAAATGTGGCTTCAGGCCCCGCAGGAGCCCCCCTAGATTCCGGGCGCAACTAAAAATTTCACATCTACGACACCTGGGGGGGAAAGGGGAGGTCATGCCTGCTTTTCATAAAAATTTGGAAAGGGGGCATTCGATTCTGCCCCCCATGACGGCATCCTACAAAAAATAGTTTACCATACCCCTCAGGGCGCCCACCCTCCCCTGGTTGCAGAGTTTTTTGTCGGGGGAAAATTTTCCCGCGTTGTTTGGGGGGGTTTGGTCCACCTCTCCGTCACAATCTTACGGAGGGGAAAGGGGCCCGCGGGGATCCACCCCTTAGCCCTTTTCCCTTTTAAAAGGGCCCTGCTTTTCCGCCCTTCACATCCCCTCCCCACTCCCAAACCTCCTTATTTATGCTGATACATTACCATCATCGCCGGGCCAGCACTCAACCCAGCACAAACACACCTACGGGAAAAGCAGCCTCTGCTTTGGCAAAACTGGGTAAAGGTTTTGGGGTTTTTCCTGCCCCAATGAATCAAAAAGGCCGTGTCACAGGACACTTTTTCCGGCATTTTTTGGGTATTTTGCTCCCAAAAAGATGCCTGTATTTGGTTTGGGGAAAAAAATTTTGCGCGTTTTTCACATGGCGTTTCACTACGGCATCTTTTGCAGGGATTTTTAAGTCTTGAATTGAAGAATACGATTGAAATTAATACGTTTGGAGTTTTTTTTGCCGTTTCAAAATTTCTATTTTTTGGTCAAAATTGGTTGCGGGTCCCGGAAGAGCCCGGTAGAAAAATGCTCTTTAAGCCGAAACGCCGTTTTACAACCGCTTTTTTTTGCCACCACTACGGGCATTTTTGGTAGCAAAATACCAAAAATCCCCGGAAAAAGTGTCCGGGGTGACAGGGCCCCTTAAGAGAAACCCCTCATTTTCTTCACCCCTCAAGCCTTTTCCCTCCCCCAAAACAGTCAGCTTAGTGGCCCCCAGTTCCCTACTCCAGGAAAACACCCCTTCCTTTTTGGGGGTTTGGAGGGGCCCCTGGGTTTTACCGGGTTTCTCCACACATTGAACACCTCCGTGCTATTGTAACAGGCGCCTGGGACATTTTTAAGGGGGTGGCGGGTTTCCCGCGGGGGGGCCAGCGTGACCCCCCAAATTAATTTTACTACCAGGCGGCACTCGGGGTTTAAAATTATCATACGGCAGCAGCACCCTAGGGCTGGGCGGGCCCCTTCTCCCAATCAAAAGCTGGAAATTCTGAAAAATGCAGCCCTGGGGGATACCTGGGGGAAATGAGATCCTCCCCAGCCCTCCCCTTCACGAGGAGAGGGGTTTCCCCCCCCACTGCAGGTGCACAGGAGAGCGGTTTTGGGGCCCAAACCCACTACCACCACTTTCATGTCCCTGCCCCCCCCCCCCCCCACCCCCTCGCCGCACTCTAGGGCCACCGGGTGGTGTAAATCACCCCCCAGTCTGGCTTCCGGGAGCAGTCAGCCCTCAAATTTAATCCGTGAAATGCTGGCCCATTTCGTGCTGCCCCCTGCCTCCACCTCCTCTAAAACCCCAACCACCCACACTCCCCAGTCCCACCCTGGCACGACTTTTTCCATATGGGTTGCCCTGCATATCCTTGCCCTTTCCCCCCAAAACCCAACTGGGGCTGGCATCGGGGCAGAAAACCACCTTCAGAGATCGGGACCTGTCCCTCTACCACCATCACCTCAAGGTCTAAACTGACGGTCCCCATTTCCCCTCCCCTTCCTTCAAAGGGCGCTGCCATCTACAAATCCCCTTTCAAACCCTTGTAAAACGGGAGGCTGCCTCCTGAGGCGAGTCCTGACGGCGGGTTTTTTCGCCATCCCCGGGGCCCGGGTTACCTCAAAACCCCCTACACAGGGTACCAGGGCTGTGATCTACACGGACTCTCTCTCCCCCTCCATTCCTCCTCCCCCCCGTCCCCCGGGGCAACCTCCACTGTCCTCCAACACCATCAAGGGTTTACTCCTCCCCTCACGCCCACTGGGCTGGAAGACCCCCTGCAGTGGGGCCCCTTTCCCCACTGAAATTTATCCGGGGCAACGAGGTTGAAATTTTGCTGCCCCAAGATGGCATTTCCCCGGGGGAAACATCACCCCCCCCCCGTCCCGTTTCCCCCGCCAAGCGTCTAATCCCCAAAAAATGCCGCCTCCGCCGGGATAGGTCGCTCGGCGACGCCCTTTTTATGCCCCCTTTCCAGGGGTTCAATCCGCAGGGGACTCCTCCCCGCCCCCAGGATAAGAAAAAAACGTCCCGCGTCTTGGGAGGTCCCCCTCCCCCGCCTGAGGATCGGCAAAAAACACTCAGGGGAGAACTCTTTGAGCCCCCCTTGGTGGTGACAAGACGTATTCTTGGGCCCCCCCAAACGCAACCCAAACCATACCGCTTTCCGCTGGCCACGCCCACACACTACGGGGAATTGTGTGCCGGGTTTCTGCTGTGTGGGGCCTGTGTTCCCTTTTGCCCTAAAATTCCCTGCCCCGGGGATCAAAAGGGCCCGCTTACGAGGATTTCCACATGGCACCATCTCAGCGGGCCCCCCAAGAGGTCCCGCTCCCCTTTCCCCCTTTCCTCTGGTAAAGGCCCCTACAGACTAAAAAAATTTCATGCAAAACCCACGCCCCTTCGCCGCAATCACTGCCCCACCCCCTTTTTTGTTTACCCCCCACTGTTTCGGCTCCGGGCTTCCCCCTTCCCTTCTCCTAGCCTCCACGCCTCATCATTTTTCAGGTCAGCTGAGGGGTTTCCGGCCCTTTTCATTAACCCCTGGGAAGTGTCCAGGGCAGTTTTTTTAACCCCAATTTTTCAAAAAAAAATTTCCTTGTCTAGCACTCAAACCATCACCGGGGGGGCAAAAGGTATAAAGTTCGAGGGGGCCAAACCTTGCCCAACCCTTTCCCCAGCCCCCAGAGCCCTTTTCAAACGCTGGGGGATTGGTCCGTAAAGGCTGGATGGCATGGGGAACGACAAACCCGACCTACATGTTGGGGAGAATTTTCCCATCCCCCCAAAACTGAAAAATGACGACTTTCTAACGGGAACTTACAGTACTTGACGACCCCCCTCCCAAAATTGTAAGACGCTATACGGCCCCCGGGAACTAAACCCCCGGGGGACAAAGGCGGGACGGAGGCTAACATGGCCACCCAAATTAAATTGGGGGCCCCCCCCCCCCCGGGAAACCGGGTCTCCCTTCAACATGCTTTTTTAAACCGGGGCCCGGCCCCACCCTCCCGGGCCCCGGGTACCCGTGCTTCCTTTTTTTGGCCAGGGTTTAAATGCCACCTGCAACATGAAGGTCCGTTTGCAGTAATTGCGCGGTTTTCATTTTTTCCCAAGAAGTGTCCCCGGCCCGGGTTTGTCCTCCTTTTTGGTGGGGGTGCCCAAACCGCCCCACCTATAACCCGTCCCCGGTTACCTCCAGGGGGGCCCAAGTGCAACAGCCCCCAGCAGAGACTCCCTTTGCTCCATGTCAGACGTGAAGCGGCACTGGGGGGAAACCCTCCCTGGGCCCTTCCGCCCCCGGGGGCCCCCCGAAAAGGCTGCCCCCCCTATGGGCCCCTTTCCCTCCTCCCTGCCCCCGGGGGCTGCCCCCCCCCGCGGGCCGGGGGCCCCGCCAAGCCAGGGGCCCCCAAAAGTCAACATAGTCCGGGTTGGCTGCGGGTTGCGTCCCCCCCACCCCCCCACCCCTGCCAGTGGACCCCCTTTTCCCCCAAAACCCCAAAGACGCCAAACCGCCCCCCGGGCCCCTTACCAAAACCCCCCCTTAAAAAAAGGGCACGGGACCCCCCCTTTCCTGCCGGAGGGCCCCCTTAAAAGGGAGGCTGTGGAGGTTTTTTTTTCACCCTCTCCCCCCTTTTTATTACCTGGCCCCCCACCCCCGCCATGTTTCTTCCCTGCCTCCACAGCCCAGCCCCATGCCCACCCGCCAGCAGCCCAGAAACCCCTCCCTTTCCTGGGTAGGGGCTAGCCTTGCCGCCTCCCCCCTTCTCAAGCCCACTTGCTTCGGGTTTTTGCATGGTCGGGCCTTTCCTTTAAAGGGAAAATTGCACCCATAGCACTTGATTTTTTTAAATCCCCTTTCCCTTTCGGGTTTCCCGGGCCTTGGGAAAATCCCTCATTCGATGCCCTCCAAGGCCCCTTTCCCTTTCTTTATGTACTCACCCGTGGTCCTTTACCCCCCTCCCATTTTCATCTTCGGGGAACCCCCGGTCTCTGTCCAAAAAATTTCCAGTTTTTAAAACCACCCTCCCCATCATACACTCCTTTATTTGTTGGCGTCTGTGAGACGTGGCTCACAGACGCATTCCCCCCCTCCTTTCCCCAACTATGTTTCCCTACAGGATGGCCCCCAAAAGGGGGGACCGGGGGGGGCAGGAGGCAGCCTGCTTTCTGCGGGTCCACCAAATCCCTCTCTTTAGCCCTCTCATATCACTCCTTTCCCTGGAGGGCCGGGAGCACCGGGGGGGTGCCCTTTTTACCTTGTTCAGGGCCCCTTCAGATTTTTTTTGTTTTCCCAATCCATGTTTAGATAAAACCTTTCCAGGAATTCCAGCATTGTTTTTTCTAAGCTTTCCTCCCCATTTTAATAATGGGTGTTTTTTAATGCCTCTTTACCTCAAAAACCCGGGCCCCCCCCCGGGAGCCGAAGAAACCGCTCGGGCAGGTCCCTCCGTTTTTTCCGGGGGAAGACCATTGTTTCTTTATCTCCCCCTTTACTCCCCCTGGCCTCCCTACCGGGACTGATCCGCTTCGGGAAACCCCCCTCCCCCTTTGGACCTCTGCCGGGGAAATGGCCCCCTCCCCCTCACCACTGTCAAAAAACGGGCCCTTCATGGGGAGCGACCATTTTTTCCCTGTTGAAATTTTCCCTTTTCCCTTCAGTACCACCCCCCCCTCCCCTTCAGGGAGACCTCGTGGTCCTTCACCATAGGAAGGGCCCGGGGCTCTTTAATCAGAACTAAATTTTACATTACCCCTCCCATTACCCTCCCTTCATCGGGTTTTAATTCAATACCTCACGGTCACCCCGGTGGGCGTGGGGCCCACCCTTTTAAACAATCACTTTCCCACCCCCCCGCTCTTTCCGGGGCCCCTGGTGGTCCCGGGAAATGTGCGGCAGGGCCCCCCAGGCCAAAAAGCCACGCCCTTTTCTGCGTGGCGTAAAAAACCCCATTCCTTGCTCCGTGTCGCTTTCCCTTTTTGGAGGCCCCATGCAAACGTGTTTTTCTTGGGGGAGAAAAGTTCTGCATGGGGGCCCCCTTTTTTTTGCTTTTCCCCGTCCTTCTCCTCCCCAGTCTCCCGGGCCCGGTCCTTTTTAAAGGAAAATGGTTTCCAACCCCCCAGCCCCCCTTTTTAAATTTCCCCTTAACTGTTAAAAAGGGTGCCCTCCCCTCACTGATGCCGACCAAAATGGTGCCTTGCCTCCCACCTTCACACTACAAAAAAATCGGCTCTCCGACCCCGTACCCCCCCCTTTTGTTACCCCCCTTTACACAACCCGGGCCCTACCCAAATTTGCAAATGCTAAAACCCCCAGGAAAATTTTTTCCTCTGCTTCCCGCACTGGCCGGCCCGGGGGGAAAGGGGGCCCCCGGGTTTTTGGACAAAAAACCCGAAAAGAGTTTTTTTCGCCGGGCCCCCCGGGTGCTCTGGCCCGCCTCCCCTGGACGTTCCCCAAAAAGCCAGCTGGGGGTCGGGGGAAAGTTTTTTCCTTTTTTGTGTGGGGGTCATTTCCATCCCAAATTTCCCATTCTTAAGCCCGGAAAAGGCCCCCTTGAGGGTTCCTCCCATAGGCCCCCTTAGCCCCTTTTCTCTAATCTTAGAAAAGTTTTGAAGAAAAAAAAATAGTACGGTGTAGGTTTTACATGGGGGTTGGAAAAAACAAACACCTTCTTCCATCAAAAAGTTCGGGTTTTCGTCCCCACCCGGGGCAACCCGGATGCCCTGCTCCACTGGAAACACCACATACAGGAAAAGGTTTACCCAAAAACCCAAATTTAAAACTTAAAAGCCTTTATTGGGGGTCCAAAACAGCTTTTGACACCTCCTCCCATAAGCCCTCCCTTGAAAAACTTGCCCGCCCGGGGGGCTGCAATTTGGGTTCCCCCTCCCCCAATGGGGTTTAAATCCTTCCTTTTCTTCCAGGTCCTTTTTCTCTGGTGGAAACGGGAAAAAAATTTTCCCCGGTTTTTACCCCCCCCACCAGAGGGGTTCCCCCCCGGGGTTTTCCCCTCATTCCCGTCCTCTTTAAAAATCTTGCTTTCCGGGCTTTCCCTGTTTTTCCCATGGAAAACATTTCCCCTCATCTATGCTGATGGGGCATTTTCTCTCATTTTTTCTCTGCTCCCACTTTTCCCGGAGGCTCAAGGGCCATCTTCAACGTGGGCTTGTGCCGGGCCACTCAAAGGAACCTTCCCCTTGGGGGCCCGACGGGGGAAAGCCCAGAAGGCTAGCCCTTTTGTTTCTTCACCCGGAAAGGGGTTTTTCCCAAAAATCCCCCGGTCACCCTTAAAAGGGGGCCCCCAATTTCCCCTTTAAAAAACCCCCACAAATTTTTTTACCCGGGTTTGGAAAGGCCCCCCCCTAACCCGGGGCCCCACATTTCGGGAACCCGGTGACCTTTGGTTTCCCCAAGAGGGGTTTCCCTTAAAGAATCCCTTTCCCGGGGTCAAGGGGGTGCGGGGAAAAGGAAAACCCCTTTCCCTTTATTTTTTATAGCACTTACACCGTAAACCGCTTAACTTTCTGTTTAGGTTTTTTGGTGCCCGGCCCACCTTCCCTCCAAAGGGTTTGAAAGTAATCCAGGGGTAATTTCCCTTTTGTATGCTTTGGGGGCCTTCAGGTCCTCCCCAGTCACAGCCCTTCAGGCAAAAATCCCCCTCCCCTCCCGTCACACCACGCTCCACCCCCCTTTTCCGCACCTTTTCAAAGCTTTTCCCCTCCCCTAGCTGCCCTCCCCCCACTCCCTCCTCCTCCGGGCACGTGGGGAAACCCCTTCATGGGCCCCCCCACCGTTAAACAAGCCCCCCACACCCCTTTGGAGCGAGCCCTCCCCCTTTTTTGCTTCTATCCGGGGAATTCCCCCCCTTCCTTTCGCACTTTGGAGAAGAAACCCCTCCCCTGGGGCCTTTGGGTTTTCCCCCTCTTCTTTTTAAATTTTTTTTTTTCCCTTCACACACCTACACCATGGTCCCCAAGGGTGCCTGTCCGGTTCCGGGCAGGTTAAATTTTTTTCTTCCCCCCCTACAAAACCCCCTACCCAAAAAACTCCCCCCACATTTACCCCGGCTCCCCGTTTTTGCCCGCCCCCCATCCGTCGGGGGCGGGGCCCTGTTCATCCCGGCCAGGTTTACTTTGGGCCCCCGGGCCCGGAGGGGTTTCCCCCCCCACTTTTCTCCATCCTCACGGCAGAAAAAAATCTTGCCCCTTAGGGAAAGGGGATTTAATATTTCAAACCACCGTGCCCCCCCCCTGTGCCCGTAACCATCCTTTACTGATTTCCCCCACAGCCCCCCCAAATTCTCCGTCGTCACCCGCCCTCACCCCTCACCAGGCCCCTTTTCTTTCAAACCACCCCCTCCCTTTCCCTTTACTTATCTCCTCTGGCCATCTCTTAACCTTTATGGGTGCCCTCCCCCATTGGTGTCAGGGGCAAAAAACTGGGGGGGGGGCCCAAAGGGCGGCAGCAGAGGCAAAACTCCCTCCCTTCTTTCCAAAAGAAAAAATTTACCACAGGGGCCCGGGCTGATTTTACTGGGGCTTTAAACCCTTTAACTACATGCAAAAGGAAAACTGGGGGGCACAGAGCTGGGCTGACGCCTTACAAATACACTTTCACTTGGGGGGAATACGGGCATGACAAAACGACACCCCCTGGTGGACCCCTCCCCCAGCCGTGGGCCCCGGACACCGGGAGTCACCGGAAAGGGCCCCCTACTTATAAAAAATTTAGGATTTTGTTTCCCCAAAAGGGTTTGTTCCCAAAACCCCGCGTCCTAAAGGGTTTGAGGGAAAGGGCTAAGACGCGGGCCCAAGGGCGGGGGCTTAGGGGGGGAAAAACGGGGTGAGCGCTAATTTAGGGAAGAGGGCCAATTTTTGGATTTCAGAAATTTTCATACTAAGGGGTCAAAAACCGAAAAGTATAAAAAAAAATCAAAAAAAAAAAAGATTTAAAATTTCTTATGATAATTGGGTGAAAAACTACAACGAATGAAATTTATCTATAAGGGGAAAAATTGGGACCCGATATGCCCAAAATTCCTTCAAAAACACAGCAAGGGCTTTGGGCTTCGCTCTATTTGGGCGGAAAATAATTTTTTTTCAGGGGCAAATACTTTCCTTCCCTTGGGCCCCTCTTTCAAGGGGAAGGAAAAAAAATTTTCCCATGTCCTCGAAGGGGAATTTTTCCATGCCCAGTGATCGGCGAAGGAGGGTACGTCAAGGGGGCTGCCGGTTTATAATGGCGAGGGGCCCTTTGCGGGCGTTTTTTAAAAACCCGACCCATTTTTTTTCCCGGGCCCACAAAGGTTTTTTTTCTAATGGAGATAGGGTTATAAAAGGACGAGGGGGTTTTCCCCGGTTTGGGTTTTTAAGGCCCCACTATTTTTTCTTGGCCTACAATAGGGCTTGGGAAATACTTTGGAGCTCCTCCTTCCGGGGTTTGACTGAAAAAGACTACCGCACTGTATTTTAGGGTTTTGACTTCAAAATCTGTAAAAGGGTTTCCCGCGTGTGTGCCTTGGTTAAACCCCCCCACGGGCCCCTATGAAAAAAAGAGGTGCCCCCCAAAAAAATTTTAAGGGGGGGGGGGGGCCCGTTAGGTTTGGTTTTGGTTGGAATACTTTTTGTTTTGGTTAGGGTTTGGTTTTGGTTAAAGGTTACTTTGTGGTTAAAAGGGTTGGTTTTGGTTGGTATACCTTTTTGGTTAAAGGGTTTGGTTAGGTTTGGTATACTTTGTGGGGAAAGGGGTTTTGGTTGGTTAGGGTTGGTTTTTACTTTGGTGGGTTTAAGGGTTTGGTATTTTAATTTGTGGGAAAAGGGTTTAAATTAGGTTCGGTTAGGTATACTTTTTTGGGGTTAAAAAAAAGGGTTTGGGTTTGGTTTAAAGGTTACTTTGGGGTTAAAAGGGTTTGGTTTGGTTAGGTATACTTTGTGGGTTGGTTTTTGGGGGGGGGAGGTTAGGTTTGGTTTAAGGGGATACTTTGTGGTTAAAGGTTAGGTTTTGGTTAGATTTTTACAATTTAGTGACTTTGAGGGTTTTTTTGGGGGGGCCATAAAAAAACTTATATTTGGGGTTTCCCCCCCCCAAAAAAACCCTTTTCCCCCCCAGTTCCCCAGGCTTGTTGGCTATAGGGGGGAAAAAAAAAAAAAGATAGGGGTGAAGGACTTTTTCCCAAAAATTTTTCCGTTCCTTGGGGTTTTAATTTAAGTTTTAAATTTTTCCAAAAAACCCCTTTAAAAAAAAATTTTTTTTAAAGTATCCTTTTTTGGGGTTTAAAGGGTTTGGTTAGGTTTCCCTTTTAAAAAAAAAATATATTTGGTTTAGGGTTTGGGTTTTATTTAAAAACCCATATGGTTAGGGTTTGGTTTCATTTAAAACCAAATTAAAAAAGTTAGGGGTTTGGGGTTTTTAAAAATTTAAAAACCTTTAAAAGGGTTTGGTTTTTAAATTTAATTTTTTTTCATTTTTTTTTTTTTGTTTTTTTTTTTTTTTGGTCCCAAAAAAAAAACTATCCTTTCCCTTAGAGCAAGCAAAACCCATTTTTAGGGCCCAAAAAAAAAATAGTCGGTGTTTCTGTAAAACCCACCGCGGGAAAATCTCGCCCTTATTAAACCCGGGGGATTTGTTTTTAAATTTTTCGCAAGCCCAGTTTTAAAAAAAACAAAAAATTTTTTTACCGAATTTATGGTAAACCCTTTTCCAAATTAAAAAAAAACTATCTCCACAGAAAAAACACTAAAACTTGGCCGGGGGAAAAAATTTTTCAGTCCCTTTTAGGTTTTTTTGAAACCCCATAATGTTTTGGTTAGGGTAACTTTGTGGTTAAGGGGTTTGGGGTTAAAACTTAAAAAAACAAAGGGTTTCCCCCCTCTAAACTTTTCTTTAGCCAAAAAAGTTGGGGGCAGGTTTGGGGGGCCGGAGTTTTTTTGGGGGGGGGAGCACACACTTTAAGGGGAAAAAATGGGGGCCCCCAAAAAAATCCCTTTAAAATAGGGGTATTCCCTTTGTTCATTGGAAAAATTTTTCGGGGGGGAAATATTTCCCCCATTAAGTCTTTTGGACTAGGGGCATTTTCCCCAGTTTTTGGGTTTTTTTTTTTTGGGGGGGTCATATTTCCCTTTTGAGTGTGCCTTTTGGGGGGAAACCACAAATAAGGGAAAAAAATTTCCCCCTTAAAATCCCATGAAAAAGGTAAAATTTCCCTAGTTTTAAGGGGTTTTTTTTTTGGGGGGCCATATTTCCCCCCTTTTGTTTGGTTTCTTCCCCCACCCAAAAAACCCCCGGGTTTTCCCCCAGGGCCCCAAGGGTTTTTGGCCATAAAAAAGGGAAATAGGAGGATTGAGCCCCCTATTCTTTTAAAATGACAAAATTACAGGGCCCAAAACCCGCACCCCCTTCGAGCCCCCTTTTGCTTTTGCACTAACCCAAAATTTAAAGTAAAAGTCCTAACCTAACCTAACCTGACCGCCCCAACCCAACCAAAAATTTAAAACTCCCCCTAGTTGTTTACATATATAATCCCTTCTCGGTCCAACGGTAACGCTTGAATTTTGTTATTTAAACAACCAAGTTTTGGGCCAGGAAAATTATCCCTTTACGAAAAAAGGGGGGGGTTTTTCAGGGGGTGGGTTGGGGCAAATCCAAAGTTTACGTCCTTTGGACGAGTCTTAAACCGCCGCCCTGTCGCTTTACACCTCAAAACCCCGGGCCCTACCAAACCTGGAAAATTTGGGACGGGGGTCTTTGCGTTTTTTGGGGTGCCTCGGAAAAAGGGTTTAGGACGGCCCGGGCCCCCCCCTATTTAAGATCGAGCGAGTCTAAGGGGCGAATCCTAAAAACTTTATAAATATGGGGGGCCCCGACTCCGGATTGGCCCCCAACCCCCCTTTAAAAACTCTCACCTACACAAATGGGCTGGGCTGGTGACCCCACTGCCCCCGGGGGCCCCACTACCCGGCACAATGGAAAAACCTCCTCCCACCCCCCGTCCTCCCAAACCCCTCCCCCCCGCACGGCAAATCCCCCCCAATCACTTTTATCCACTCCTCCCCCGCCCGGGCCAAACCCAGCCGACCTCTTTGGGGGGCCTCCAGACCAAACTTTGGGCCCCCAAAACCTCAACAGAAAACCCCCGGGCCTTCCCACAGAAATCTGGCCAAATGCACAGGATCTAAAGCTGATTTATTTGCATCCTGCACCTTCGGGGCACTAGAGGTTGGCCCCCACAGCCTACACGGCCCCCTTTTAAAATCCCCCAAAAACAACAAAAAAAACACTCACCCCGGGACACCCCGCTACGTCTTGCAGCTCCGCCCCACCCGCACTGGCCCCCGGTGCAAAGGAAAAGTCCCGGAGTCCATTTTAAACACTTCCTGCTGCAATGTCCCGCTTTCCCTCCCCCTGAAAAACTTCTACGTGGTCAAAAAAAATTTCCCCCCCGAACGTCACCACCTTTGACCTCCCCAGCCTGCGGGCCCGCCGCCGCCGTTCACCCCATCTAAACCCCCCCGCCGTCACCGGGCCCCCCTTCCCTTCCGGGGAAGGACAAATTTAACTCTCGAGACGGTTTACTTCCGGCTGTACACCGGGGCGAATTCGTCGACTTCGACATCCTCCCCTTTCAACAACAACAGCAGGTCGTCATTTTTTATCCAATTATTAGCAGGTAACCCATCCTTTGACTTTTTTACTTTTTTTCGTGTATTAACGAAGAAACCTTTTGTTCGAAAAAAAGAGAAGTGACGTAATTGTTTCGAAAACAAGTGACCAGCACACATTCGCCACCCCCGCCACCCCTAAATGGTCCCCTCTGCCCCCAGGGGCTAAAAACGGGAGGGTTATTACCCTAACCTCCAAACGTTACAGGGGGTTTCGTACAAAAATTTTTCGACCCGTTGTTTAATTTTTTTCAGTAAAGAAAACAGAGATTTGTACCGTACATATTTTTTAGGTTTTTTTCCCAATACCTTGAGTTTTATAAAATAGTTTTCAAGTTTTCCCCCCCAATTCAAAAACATAGCAGTTTAGGAGAGTTTTTGTCCAATTTATCGCATATTTTAATAATCTGGTACTGACTTTTGTAACCTTTTTTGATGTAAAGACTTACTGGTATAACAAAAAAACGATGTACGAATGACTGCACCTTCCCCTAAATGGAGGGATGCCCCCTCGAGCCCCGGGGAAAATTATAACCCCTGGGGAACAAATTTTTTGGAGTTAGGTTGCACTTTTTATTAATAAAATTTTTGGGTGCTGAATCCCAAAAAAGATTATTTTTTTCTATCACGTCAAGTTTTTTGAACTAGGATTTTTGTTTTCTTAAAAAAAATGAAAAAAATGTAAATAACAAAACAGTGCTTATTTTTTTAAAAATTGCAAATGTTAACATACAATGAAAAAAAAGAAAGAAATAGGCAGAATAGAATGTTTTTTTTAACATATTATGTTTTTAGAAAGGATAAAGGGTATAATTTTGTGCAGGTTTAAAGGGAAAAAAATTTTTATTTGTGCTTTGTCTGGGGTGTTTAACTTGGGACTATCGCGTTTGTGCTCCAACAATAGTACCATCATTGACATCCCATTACCCTGGTAACGTTCTTCCCTAAAACCTTTAAATTTCCCCTTGGGTGGAAAATTTTTTGGGTTTCTCACCTTTTTTGTTAACGGGG
>JACEEZ010015975.1:0-17562 GCA_016584305.1 Chionoecetes opilio
GAAGAACTGTCCCGTAGGCCCTTTTATGGAGGGGTAGCAGAGTGGTTGCGTCAAAATATATGTCAAGCTCGAGCTGAGCTTGACAGACGACCTACAAAGTGATACTAAGCAGAAAGGGTCACAAGAAGAAGTCTCCGAGTGGCGTTCTCGATGATCCGAGTTCGATCCTTGATGAGGGCGGGTAAAATCCACTTCAAATCTTTCTCTGCCTGTTGAGTGGCCAAAAGAACACCCAAAAGCTCCCCCTTACTCTACCTTCGATTGCGAGTGCATCGGAAGGACACAGGGTGCACCATGAGCCTCTAATCACGGGCGTCACTATAGAAATTCTGTCTCTGCGCCACCACGGGAAAGGGGCCAACCATCACAGCCCTCAATTTAAACCCTCCAGGGCCTACCATCCCACTCCTGGAGGTCACTGCCTAAGGGTCCTGTAGGCACACACACACGAAGAAAAAAAAGAAAGAAGAAAAAAAAAAAAAAAAAAAAACACGCGAAACTCAGGGATATAATGCGCGAAAGTCGGGAGGGTAAGAATTTAGGACTCAGCGCGAAACTCAAGGATCGCGAAACTCGCATAGCGTGAAATTTCGGGAGGGTAGTGTTTTTTGTGTGCTATTTTTTTCTCTTTCAGAATGCTTTTTCTACAAAATGGTAGTACAGTGTGGGTAATATAGCCCGCTGTGTGTTTTTGTGATTGCTATAGTTTTATTTTAGCTTGAAAAACATGTCTTTTTTTTTTTTTTTTTTTTTTTTTTATATATAAATTGATGGGGTCCTGGAACCAAACCTATATTTTACCATTAGTTATGCGTTTCGTTATACGAGATTTCGCTTTACGAGTATACCAGGTGGAACCTAACTGCTCGTATCTTCGGAACCTCCCTGTACAATGATTCAGGATGGGGCAGAGACGAGTTTGTGGGCAGTGGAAGAGGTCTGGCGCACCCCTCCCTAGTCCCTTACCTACCGTACCCTCTCGATCTAGGGGAAAATCAACGCGGCGTCCCCAAGAGTACATACGTTTTTGGGTTGCTTGTATGTATTGGGGCCTTGTGAAACAATTTTAGTGATTTGCGGGTTTACTTAATGTGCTTTTTGGGGTACTTATTTGTGCTCTGCCCCTACTGTGCTGTCACACTCTTAATTCAATGTTTTTTTTGTGTGGTGGTGGTGCGGGGGTGGGGTATTATAGAGCCCTATAATGAAGTTTGAGAGTTTGTTGTGTTTGCTATAGTTTATTTTAGCTTGAAAAACATTTTTTTTTTTTTTTCTTCTTTTCTTTTAATTGATGGGGTCCTGGCACCAAACCTATATTTTACCATTAGATATGTGTTTCGTTATACAAGATTTTGCGACGAAAATATGCCGAGACGAGACCAAAAAGGGGCGACGAGGTATGCCCTGTTCGGCTGCACCAAACCCAAGGCGGCCTTCCAAAAGGTCATTGTCACCCTTGGGGAGGAAGACGACCAGCTGGCTACATTGCAGTGTGCCAATAACCACTGTTTTCTCGAGAAGGTGTACTCCTCAATGGCAGGTGCCCTGTTCAATGCTTTCACATCTAATTACAGCAAAGAAAAGAACAGTGAAGTGCATGCCAAGCGTAAAAACAGTGCAAGTGTGCCTCGCAACCAGAACATAGACAAGAAGAAAAAGCCGACTGGTTGCAAGTAGTAGAAGACTAAAAGTTGAAGGCTGAGTGTTTTGTGTTTACTGTTCATTAGTGTGTAGCTCACACTCAGGTGAAGCGACTTATGTTGTTGTGGAAAATTTGCGTTTGGGGGGGAAGTCGATGATCTCTGAGGGCTTGAATGGTAGAGTGAAAGGCTGTGTGACCCATTTCACTGGGTGATCTTTACTACTTCTACTGTTTGTTCTCTCTTTCCCTGAGCCTCTACACTGCTCAACCTTGTAAACACGGAGATGGGTTTTTTATAATGATGATGATGATGTGTAGCCTGGTAGTTAGTTTATTGTTTGTTAGTGTGTAGCCTAGTTCATTAAATAGTTTGTTTATTATGTAGTGTGTTGCCTGGCATAGTGAATTTATTGTTTGTTAGTGTGTATTTACTTACTTGTATTATTACATGTTACAACTAGGTAAATTACAACTATTTACCTAGTTGTAACATACAGGAAAAGAGCTATGCTCGTACTGCCCCGTCTCCAAATCTTCTACTTCTTGCATTAATCACTTTTGCATCAAGGTTGTTCCAGGCTTCTTTGCTTCTATACGGGAAGCGGGTATTTTTTCATGTCCCTCTTGCTGTTGTCCTTTTCAATTTTTTCCCTCATGACCTCTTGTACTTCTATCGTCCCACACAAACAGATCTTCTCTATCAATTTTTTCCAGACCCATTGATGCTCAAATACACTGCTATAAAATCTCCCCTTTCCCCTTCTTTTCTCAAGATTTTGGATTTTTCCGATCTTAAAAGTCTTTCCTCTTTGGGTAAATCTCTCAGACTTGGACCCTTTTTGGTGGCTGCTCTTTGTATTCTCTCAATCTTCCTTATATCCTTCTTTTTATGTGGTGACCAAATCACTGCCGCATATTCCAACCTTGGTCGAATCAAAGATGTTATCAATTTCTTAATCATCTCTTCATCCAGATATTTGAATCCTTCTTATATTCCTCAGCAACTGATATGTATCTCCTGTGATCTTGTTTTATATGCTTCTCAGGTGACAAATTATCCGTAATCTACACTCCCAGATCTTTTTTCGCCCTTTTTGTTTTGATTATCCATTCGTTTCCCATCGAATACTTTCCTGTCTCTTTTTGCTACTTGCCCATTTCCATCACTTTACACTTTTTAGCATTAAACTCCATTTCCCATAATTGGCTTCCATCTGAAAATCTTATCTAGATCCTTTTGTAAATCCTCACAGTCCTCTTTACTTTCTACTTTTCCTTAGTAATTTAGCATCATCAGCGAATAACTCCTATAACTGTTCACTCCCTCTATCATATCATTTACATAGACCAAAAACATCACTGGGGCCAATACTGATCCTTTAGGAACTCCACTTATCACAAATGCACCATTCTGACTTCTGATCTTTTATTACTGTTCTCATCTCTCTGTTGCTCAAAAAGTCTTCCATCCACTTCAGCAAACCACCCTTCAATCCTCCTACATGTTCTAGCTTCCAGAGCGTCTCGTGAGGTACCTTATCAAATGCCTTCTTTAAGGTCCGAGTATATGCAATCGGACCCACCCCTCTTTCCTGTGTCACATCGATCACTCTCGAGTAAAGCTTAATAAATTTTGTTGTACATAACATTCCTCCTCTAAATCCAAACTGGCCACCTGCGAGTGTTTGTCTCTTCCAAATATTTCAACCATCTGTCCTTCACAATTTTTTCACACATTTTTGCCACTATACTTGTTAATGATACTGGCCTGTAATTTTTAATGGTTCTTCTTTGTCTCCTCCTTTGTTGATTGGCACAATATTTGCTCTTTTCCAATCAGCTGGACTCTGCTCTCCTTAAGTGAACTCTCAATTACACTATGTAATTTTCCTGCTAGTTGGGTACTTTCACTCTTTCATTATCCAGTTCGACCCTCCATCTGGACCCGGGGCTTTTCTCACAAACTTGACTTTTTCCCTTAGCCTTTTTACTTCTGTTACGTCTACTTTTATGTCTTTCCATTTCATTTTCTTTTGCAATTATATTTTCCGTTTTAAATTCACTTTCTCTTGTAAATACAGTCTGTAAGCACTTATTCATCACCTCAGCCTGTTTTTAATGCACCTTTGTACACTAGGGCCCTTCTACCCTTTACTTATTTTACTCCTTCCCCTTTTTTTTTCATTTTTCCATTTATATATCTATAGAAAAGTTTCGGTTCGTTCTTACATTTTTTCTATTATATTCCCCCCATAGTTTTTCTTTCTTCTTCTCTTCGGATTCTTACATATTCATTTCTAGTTTGTTTTGTACTTCTCCCATGGTTTGATACCTCCTTTTTTCCTCCAACTAATTCCTGTTTTTTCTCTTTCTATTCTTGCTAATTCACATTTTCTGTTAAAACCTTCATTCTTTTCTTTTCTCTGATAACTATCCTTGGGGCATAATTTTTTTATTCCTTCTGTGTAAATTCGGGTGAACTCATCCCTTTTTTTCTGGGTACTCTTGTTGCTGGAAAATACTTCAGTCTGCCTCTCCGAAAATGTTCTTAATCCCCTCAAAGTTTTGCTTTTCCTAATTGTATCTTCCTTTCTTGTGTTTTTTCTTTTTCCTCCCCTCTTTTTTTGCTATCATTTATTTCAATTCAATAAGTACTGGTCGCTCTTTCCAAGTGGGCACTGATAATTTACTTTACTAATTTACTTCCAGTTCTTTCAAAAGTATATCTAGTCTTGTGGTTCTTCGCTACCTCTGAATCTTGTGTTCTCTTTAATCCACCGGGTCATAAAAGTTATTCATTACTAAATCCAATAATGTACCACCCCATGAGTCTTTTTTCCCCCTTCAGTATACCATTCTTCCCAACAAACTTTTTTGCGTTAAAAACTCCCATCATAATATGTTTCTCACAATTTTCCATTGTATTCTATAAACATTTGCTTGTGTCTCTTATCATGTCTCCATACTCTTCTCTCCCCCAGGAATTTGTCTTAGTGGAACGTATATGATTACTAGTCTCTTATGGCCCTTTCCTTTTTCATCACCAACTCTAACTCTCAACACTTCTGCCATACCTTCTCCTTTCTCCACATTTCCTACTACCCCCATCCTTTCCCTTTTTAACACCATTACAACCACCTCCCTTTTCTGGTTTCTGTTTCGCCTCCATACATTATATTGACCCTCCCCAACTGGCACATCCTCCGAATCACTCAGCTTCGTTACTACTAGACCTAATATGTCTGGTTTTCCCTTTGGGTCTCAGGTAAATCGTTTATTTCTGTTAATGTTTTACTCTAGCCCATTTTATTTTGTGTACGATACCTGCCATCCTATTTCATTTTCCTTTGAACTGTCCCTTCCCCTTACTCTTTTCTCTTTTAGATACCACCCTTTTTCAGTTTTTTGGTCTAAAACTCTCCAAAGAATTTTTTTGTTTTTTCCCCTTCCGTCCTCAATTCGTTTTTTTTCTTTGGCTTTCTTTAAACAGTACATTCAATCTGGCTCTTTCTTCCTCATTCATATCTTTTCTTATCCATATTTTCTTCTGTCTTTGCCAGTTTCCATGCCTTAGACAATATATCTTGTGCTGTAGCTTGTGACCTAAACTTAACTTTTAGGGGCGGGCCCCTCCCTCCTCATGTTGTGTATATATATATATATATATATATAATATATATATATATATATATATATATTAATATATATATATATATATATATATATATATATATATATATATATATATATAGTTATTGCACTTGACAAATAAATGATGTTTGTTTTAGTTTGAAATTGAATCCCTTCTCTTATGAACTGAAAACCTATGAAAATTCACGTTGATATCCTTCCTGTTTACCGAATAAACAGTGAAGTTGAAAACAAGCGCTCCGACTTTGGGGCCATTGTGCAACAGGCCGATATTCCGTGCGCAGTCCAGATTTACAGTGGTCTATGACTAAGGCTTAATTGTATCAAAAGAAACTTATTCTAAGTAATTTCTTCTGCACATGCCATTTAAAGAAGTTAAGAACTTATTTAATTGGATCATGAGACAAAATTATTGGCTAAGATTTGGTTATTTCATAGTCTGATGAGGTCCAGGAGGGTGAAATGCCTACTTATTGGGAGATTAAATGAGAAGTTATATTAGTCAATTACATGATTATTGTCTGAACATGAGGGTTAGTTCTAGTTGAGTATAAACTGAGTGGCATAATCAGTGTCTTCAAAACAAGGTGGCGGACGGCGCAATTACTGGTCTACTCGCAAACTTGCGCCGCCTACTCCCCCCCCCCCAAAAAAAAGTATAAATATTGTATGAAAGAAGTGAATTTAAACCCTGAAAAACAGCCAGAATGCATATTTTAACAACTTCAAAGGCGTGGGCTTCCGGGGGCCACCTAGGTCCCTGTACCCCCGGCCTATCAAATAGCGCCTCGCTTCGCTCGGCTTTCAATCAATCTCCACCTCCTACTTTAAAAGAAAATGAAAACACTGATAACGCATGGCTGGAAATGTCATCTAAGCAGTGCGTACAAAAATGTTACCTGATATTACATATTCAGCATTGCCACTGTCACTAGTCCTTCATCCTATCGAAATAAAAGTACACATTATGCAATGATTGAAAAAGAATGCAGTGGCAAGGAGTAGAAGCAGACAGAGAGGCCATAAGAGGATTAACTGGAGATAATTCTAAAGAATGCCTCCATTCTAATCTTATTCTTCTTTCTGAGGCCACCAAGCAAAGGAGCATGGGAGAAAAACAGGGTTTCTGGGAAAGGAAGGCATACACAACTGATTTATAGCACCCCCAATATTGTCCAGATCACTACAATTAATTTTGATTGATTGAAGAATGGAAAGGCGACAGGGATCACAGCATAGATGTCAACAGTATAGTGGAGGAACTGTGGTTGAATGTGAATGCATAAGATATGAAGGTTAGCATGGGAAGAAGACAGGGTATTGGGAGACTGGACAAAGGCCAGCATTATCCCACTATACAAGGAGAAGGGTACAGTGGTACCTTGACTTACGAGTTTAATTCGTTCATTGATCGAGCTCGTAACTCAATTTGCTCGTATATCAAATCAGTTTTCCCCATTGAAATTAATTGAAATACCATTAATCCGTTCCAGCCCAAAAAAAACCACCCCAATTTTTTTACTGTACCTATATGACTGGACTGCACTCACCCTCCGCCATTTGCATTCGCCAGTGTTTACACTCTGTGTATCAGCTGTTGGAAACAGCTGTGGGTGGAACTGCCCCTAAACGTACTGCACTCACCCTCCGCCATTTGCATTCGCCAGTGTTTATACTTTGTGTATCAGCTGTTGGAAACAGCTGTGGGTGGAACTGCCGCTAAACGTACTGCACTCACCCTCCGCCATTTGCATTCGCCAGTGTTTATACTCTGTGTATCAGCTGTTGGAAACAGCTGTGGGTGGAACTGCCCCTAAACTTACTGCACTCACCCTCCGCCATCTGCATTCGCCTGTGTGAGCACAACACAACAGAGATGCTTCCACGGTGAGGTAACCACGTGAAGTGAACGAGTGAGACGCAGGATGCTGGGTAGATGTCGTGGCGTTCGCTGCGCCAACTAGCGGCGGCGTATCTGAAGCTCGCTCGTAACAACAACAAATAAAAAACAAAACAAAAAAATTGCTCGTAACTCTGATTTTGACTCGCAACTCAAAGCAAAAAATCGACCGAGTGACCGCTCGTAACTCGGAAAACTCGTAAGTTGGGGCACTCGTAAGTCAAGGTACCAGGAGTAGAGCACTCCAGCAATTACAGAGGCCTAAGTCTCATAAGTAGTCTATAGCTGGAAAGATTTCTTTTTATTGTGATTGAAAAGGTAAAGATCACAGAGAGCAGGATCATTGAAGAGCAGGGAGGTTATAGAAAAGGTATGGGATGTGTGGATCAGATTTTTTTAAATCAGAATTACAGTTGAGAAAATGCTAATGAAAGGGAAGAAAATGTGTCCAAGGGAATAGATGTTTAGCAATATAAGTACTGTATATTGGTTCACTTATGTGCAAACATGGAAGTATGGAAGGCGAGACGAGAAAGAGCGCTGCAAAGGAGGAAAGTGATTGGATAATATCATATGAAGAAAGGAAGGACTGTAAACATGGAGGTAAAATAACAGACTAAGAGATGCAATAATTGTGTCAACGTCCCATAGCAGTGACTTTTTTCATCAAAAAGGATTTGCCAAGGGGGGAAAAAAATGAACAAAAGTCCGTAATTAAAAAGGGGGGGGGGATCAAAATTTAGTTGGGGAGGTGTCTTCATACCTTCTCAAAAAAAAAAAAAATTAAAAGTCGCAAAAGGTAAAAAATTTAAAAGGAACGGTTTCAAGATTTTCCAGTGAAAAGATGCAAGAGTGAAGATCTGGTTTCTCTTGCATTAGTACGATGGCAAAATGGGTTTGAAAAAAGTAGAAAGAGTTTTGCAGCGGGGTCACAGGAGGGGGGGAAGGCAGCATTTTAACCTTCAGAAGAGCAGTGACCAAAGTTAGGGTTTAAAAGATAAAAAAACAGTCAAGGATGTTGATGGACAAAAAAGTTTTTGCTCCCAAAGTTTAGGAAGCTCAGAGGGGATCCCCTCAAACGTGGGGGCATCCCCCAACATGGGCGGAAAAGGGCCCCCTGTACAGAGCAAACAATGGGAGGGAGAAAAAAAATGGACAAATGCCACGGGACAAACCAAAACATTTTAGAAGCAAATTTAGCAAGAGAGGATTGAAAATTCCTTTTCAGTTTTTTTTAATGTAAGGGTAGCCAAGAATTTAATTGTAGAGAGGGAGACGTTGAGTGCCCATTAAGATGAGGGGGTATTTGTTTGGAAGGTTAGTCAAGTCCCGAAATAGGGGGTACAGCGACTTTTTGAGCCTGAAAAAATCCCCCTTCCAAAACTAGGGGTAAATTTTATAGGGCAAGGTAAAAGGAAAACCTTTACCACCGAGGCCAAAAAAGAGGAAACAGCATACTAAAAATCGCTGTCCCCCAACTACCGTAACTCCAGTCAGACAACTAAATATGCCCATTCCAGAGACAGCGAAAAATGGAAAGACGTTTGGGGGATTCCCCCACAGCTGTTTCCAAAGCTGATCCCCAAAGTGTAAACACTAGCGAATCAAATGGCGGAGGGCCCGATAAGTGCAGTCCAGTCTTAGGTACTACCGTTTTTAATAATAAAGTATGTACGGTACTATGGGGGGATTGGTGTTTTTCAAGTGAAAAAAAGAGGCGGACCTATAGTAAAAATCATACTTCATATAAGTGGTGGGGTGTTATGTGTTTTCGACGGTTTCTGTACACCTACCGACCTACCCAATTCAAACTTTGCCCCCGCCAGTACCCTCCTATTTTGGGGGCCGACTTCCGATTTTACGGCTTTTGACGCATTTTTTTTCCTAAAAAAAACCCATGCATCTTCCAAACAAATGTTGGAAGGACTCCGCCAAACTGGGGGACCTTTTCCGCGGCAACTTCCCCCTGGGGCAATTGCAAAACAACACCATCTATCATCTGCAGGTTGAGTACATTTACCCCAGGCTGTCACCCGTTCAAAGCTTAGATCTATTGATTGCCACCAAGACTGGTGGAGCCGTTCCGCGAAAACTTCCCCCCCTGGGCAGTTGGGCGTCAACAACGCCACCTATCGTCTGCTAGGTTTTGGCAGCATTTCCACCAGGCTGTCACCATATCAAAAGTTTTTTTTCAGTCCGGAAATTTAAAAACCCATGGTAATTTAAATAAAAAACTTTTGATTTACTATGGATTTACTCATACCTTTAGAAAAAGATATGTTTAATATCCTAAAAAAAATTTATTTTTTTTTTTAAAAAATCTTTTTTCCAAAAATCAGGGGGGTTTTCCCAAAGATGCTTATATATCTTATTAGTTTAAAACTGTAAAATACGGTAACGGCAATATGGCCTAACCCGAAATCTTGAGCTAAAAATTTTTGGGGTGTTTGTACCCCCGGGTCGACTTATGCCGCCATTAAAACGGTAGATAGGTGAAGAAAACGGATTTTGAGGCATTTAAGAAAATCGAATTAGGCACTCTGCGGGATCCCCCCATGAATCTCAATTTTTCCTATTGAGTTTGACCGTCTAATGAACAACCGTTGAAAATGCAGGGTAGAGTCATCAGCGTATAAATAGACAGGGCCTTGAGTAAATTTAGAAGATTATTAATGATAATAGAATATGTGGTTGACAGGACAGAACCTGGAGGAGCCCACTAACTAAAGACTTAGGGACCAATGACCAAGCTAGAGTAGCTGCAATAGAGTGATCAAAGAAAGCCTAACTCTGAAGTAAAACTGGGATGTAGTGAAGCGCTGATGTGGTGAGGGGACTAATTTCACTTGTAGCCTATTAGCTATCCCAATCCTATGCCTCTACTATAATTCAAGAATGCAGACAAGGTTAAGAGACTGGGCAGAAAGGACACACCAACAACTTTGTCTGCAAAGCTCATTCAGACATCATGAGCCAATAATGGAGCAGCTAGCTAGCTTTAATGTTTTTATAGTGATAAGTGGAGGTTAAAGGAGGTCTAGGGTTTTCTTTAATTCATGTTATAATGGTTTTCGTTTACTATAAGTTTCTCGGGACGCATACCAATCGTTTAAGTGAAGGAAGCTTGTGTATATTCGTCTATGTCAGCAATATAATTCGATATTTACACCCTAAAAAAATTTCTAAGTATAGGGGTCGCCTTGCATGGCAAGTAACAAAATTTGAATCTTTACCACAAATGGTATACAAGTGAACAGCTGCTAACACTCTAGCCATCCATTACTGTGGCCTGTACTTTGATACTGTAGCGCCAATGCTCAAGCTGACAGGCGGAGAAGAGGCAGCTTCCACTGTGGTGAAAGTAGTGAGTGCATAAGCTTGTGGCTGTTGCTAGGCAAGTGTGGCAGAGTATTTGCTGGGCACTGGCCGGCTGGGTCGATGAAGGAGGGTTTAGAAAATCGTGTTGCTATAAACTGAAGCCGAGATTTATACCTTTAATGATGCACTAAGTTGCACATGCAACCCTGTAACTGCACACAATACACAACACTGTCCCACTTACAAACCCTGTCTACCCCACAGCTCACGCACATTCAACACAGGCCGCTGCCTGACGTACGGTAAACTTCATACTGGCACGTCGAGGGCATTATCCTTGCCTGTCTTCACATGCTCTGCTGGTCTCCTTTAACCACTCTTTGAAGCAGAGGCTCCGCACAATAACATGGCAAGCAAAATTTGAAATAAATGAGACTAATCACAACACCCAGACTTGTGGCAATGTTGGAGGTAAACAGTTACTGACACTACGGTGGGAATACCGACACAGCGACTCATACAACCTCCGCAGAACGCTTTGCAGCAGTGACGTTTTCAATTGTTTTCTTAACACTTTATTCTTTACAACACCTTCGCAGCAAACGTTCCGGACACAGTTTTCAAGCACCGGACTTTAATAAATCGATTGGTACCGCTTGTTCGGTAGAGGATGAGTCCGTTAAATTGAGGTCGAATATATTGTATATACTAGGGTGTCCCCAAAATGCAAGTTTTAAATGTTGCACGCTCGTGTTTTTATTCCAGTTCTTTCATAGTAAACGTATTGCCGTTGATATTTTGGCGAATTGGAGTATATTTAGGGGTCCCGACAAAGTGAACATTTAGGTGACGTGACTCGATTTCAGGATTTTTCTAATTTCCACTTTTTCTCCCTCAGGTTATCAACAATGGCAACAAGAGCCGCTAGTAACTTTGGCTTCTCGACAAGGCGCCAATCGATTAAGATCACCGGAGCCCGCTTACCATCGAAGGGAGCAGGTCCTCCTCCGCTACTATAACACACCACCACCGGGAAGATGGGGAAGACTGGCGAGCGGAGCAGGAAGGCAGTGGTGAGAGGTTTCTCCCCTTCTGGTCGCGCGCCGGATCCGACAACTACAGTAATACCGCCGGCACGAAGCTGTCCAAAGCTGGTAAAGGCGTACGATGACCTCAAGAAGAACAGAAACAAAACAGGCCGTAAACATCGTATGGATGGGAGATTTTCAAAGGAGACCTCCACAAATCTTTGACCTCGCACACATCCTCCCTCTCTCCAACGGGCAGACGTGAAGGACGAGGACAATGAGTTCCTGCGGAGTCCAGAGAGAAGCAGTGGGTAATTCATCCTGGCTAGAATTGACCTTCGTGACAGCGAAGAATGTGGAGAAGAAGGTGGAAGCGCGGAACTCGACTCAATCGGCTCCGGGAACGTGAAGACCGCGCATTGCCAGGCTGACTGAAAGGGCGGAAAATCCCAAGCAAGCAGTAGCAGCATCAAGCAGTGTTCCTGTGTCGACTACGTCATCACCGGCTCGTGGATCCATAAAGCCAGAGGAACAAACTTCAAAACAGTCGCCATCGATCTCCGTGAAGGATCTTAACCTTCATTTCAACTTGTGATCGAGAGAAGTTGTCCAGTGCGGCAAGCAACGTCAACGTTCGCCAGCTACCGCTCAAGTTCTTGGAAATGGACATTGGGAGTAGGCGGTCTGAAGATCACGGTCCATCGAGCACGAATTGCTGGAGCGAGCAGCCGCCGAGAAAATCAATGGAACTGCGAAACCAGGAGATACTGAGCAGGTTGGTCTGCAATTGGGCGGAAAACATCCTTCCGTCCTCTCTGCGCGATACGGAGGACCGGCATCACCTCCTCCTACGAGGGGAAGATACGCCGAGTTCCTTCTTGGGGTCCCGGCAAGCTCGGATTCGACTGGCAAGAAACGTGGCCTGGGCAATGGTCCTTGAAGGAGGTGGACGAAGCGGGCGTTCAGGGACAATGATCATCACCTTCTGTTCGACACCTACGCTTCAACACTGGCATGGTGCAAGGTTCTTGCATTCGGATTGAAAGCAAGAACTCGGACGAAGCTTGCTTTCGTTGGCCTGCCGCCATCATGTTTCACGAGTTGATCCTCAGGATGTCTTCGGGGGGGGGGGGGAAGCCATCCTCATCTTCTTCCTCTGGTCCTGACATTGGAATCTTAAACGAATCCGTGAATCGATGCCTTCGTAGGATCCTCGCAGAGAGACGGTGGAAACATCGGAGGACCTCGTAGAGTTCTTCGCCACCAATGACACTGCCAGCAAGCTGAAGGACGACGCATTGGCCTTCCGAAGGAGGCTCTGATTCGAAGAACATCCCAGGGAGGAACTATGAAGAAACTTCTTCTTCCGTCTTCCACCCTGTTCCTCGGTGGGAAAGGTCCAGCCAACCATTCCGCTGTCCTGCGCTCTCCATCAAGCCCGGTGGATGGCCAAGGCATCTACTGCTCAAGCTTCAGATGCTGAAATCCCAGCGTCGCTGACTGGTCGCGAGAAGCCCGGAGTGGAACGAGTGGCCTCTTTCGTTCTCTGGTATACTGCAAGCAATGGCATTAGGCTCCGTTCCTCTGTGAAAGCTCGTTGAACGACTGCTCTTCCTCAAGATCCTCAGACATACCCTGACCAAACCGTTGGCCCAGGCAGCAGAACAAGCCCTGCGACCCACCTGTGGTACGTTTCGAGAAAACTGGGCGGGGACTGTCCTTCTTCGACTCAAGGATTGATGTGGAGGAGAAGAAGCAGAATGGTCAAGGCATTGGACAAGCCCGCCTCGAAGAAGGAACTTCAAGCGATTGGAGGGAAAAAAGATGACGATGTCTTCCTCCCTCTCGCCTTCGTCACTTCAAGAACCACGGTCTTCTTTTCAGAAACCTCGACGTGGGACGGGGCTTCTGGCAAAGGATCCGCCATTGTGGGAGGAGGACGACCGATTCAAGACCCTCAAAACGGGCAACTTTGGCCTCCGAGTGTTCAACGATGCCCGCGGAGCGGGGGCATCGCCCTAGTCCACGCTACCTGGGGTCCACGAGTCGGCCGCACAGGAGAAGTATCTCCTCCAGTTTAGTCACCACCATCGGGAAATTTGTGGGGGGGAGAAAAAAAAAAGAAGGAGGAACTTCAAAAGAAGGCTTTTCTGAGGAAAACAATGAAACTGTCTGTTTTGGTTTCCTTATAAGTTCTTTCTAAAATGTGGGATGTTTTGAGTTTTTTTTCTTGTTTTTGGAAGTTTAATTCGAAAATTGTTCAGTCGACCCCTAATCTTTCTCCGAATTCATCTAATTTCACAGGAACTCTTCTTATGCATGTTGAACAGAAGTAAAATATGAGCAAGTGAAAACCATGTTTCATTTTTTCCCTCTATGATCTTGGGACACCCTAGTATATACTATACGTACAAGTATATGATGCATCAGGCGGAGAAGGGGTTATGGGGACAAATCCGTTTTTTTTCTAGTTTGGTTAAGGCAGTTCCACTTCCCGGGAAAACAATAAATAATTTCAATGGAAAAGCGGCCTGTATTCGGTGTATCGAGAGTCGGAAGTCGTGTGGATTCCACACACTTTTACCCATACTAGCTCCATACTCCTCACGGAGTAGCAGCATAAAGGCGCTGGGAGACCCCGCCAAACAGCGAGTGAAACTCCCCCCCCCTCCGCCCATCACACACAGTTTTCAAGGCCACAAGGCACGCTCACCCTCCTACCTGCTTCGGTTATTCAAATCAATCAATCATGGGGGCGTCGCCTCGCCCACCCTACGATGTCCACTCCAGAGGGTCCCCACAAACACGCGCGTCCCCATACCCAGCTACTCTCGACAGAAACTTCAACTTGCCCTATCCATGACCTGTGTGCCGCCCCTTGGCTCCTCCATGCCAGATTGGTCCTCTTACAGATACAACCCAGTGGAAAGGATTGGTTTCAGGGTAGCGTGCCACAGTGCCCATATACCAGAAGTTGGCGCTGACGGACTAATGCAGGTAATAGGCCTCAATTCAGTTTCACGCGCAATCGCTTATTTGACACGTATAATCATCAATCCCGCGATACCCCCATGGTTCTGCGAAGACACTTATTACAAAAAGGCATCGATTCACCTCTTTAAGTAGCTATTAGTATCCTGTCTTACAACCATAGAGTAATGACAGGGATCACAAGTGGACTTGAGATCCGATTCTTTGTCCTTCGCCAGTACCGTGACACGCCAAATACTCTTGCTGAGGCGAGTCCATACACACCGTGGTTATGCCAATCTCCGTCGACTTCTTGACGTGACCCGCCGTCATTATGAAGTGTGCTACCAAGGTACACTAGTTCCCCTTTAGAAACGAACGATCTAAAATATTATTCCAAAATTTTTGTTAAAAACGAATGTGATCATCTAGAACGATTCCGCCATCAAAGTAGGGCGAAATCCGAGGAGTTCTCATATAGTTCCGAAATATGACACTAACAACACTGATGCAAACTGTAATAGTAATAAGTCAAACCTCGATAAAAAGACCTCGTGTAAGGAATGGGTTTAAAACGGACCCCTTTTGTGATTTTTTTTTTTTTTTTTTTCATATTAACCACTTATCCCCGCTCTAATTGTAAACTCAAAATATTGTTTATTTTCTCTTTTTTTTAAAATGCTTAGTTTTAGGATTTTTTGGTATCACATTTTAAAGATAAATAATAAGGAAGAGCCGTGTTGCTAGTGATTTGTGGTAGAAGGTGTGTATTTTTTAAATTAGGACTTTTAGGTTATGGCAGGGCCCTGCACGTCTCCCTGTCACCTCAACCCCCCTAAATCCCCTTATCTAAGCGACCGCAGTGCTACACTGACCAAAATGTGAGGTGTATAGAACTGCAGTTCACAACCATATAATATCTAAAATGAGCATTTGTCATAATAAACAATACCTTTTGGGAACCACGGGGAATCTGGGTCGTGGTTTTGTTTACCCTTTCCACAGACTTGAGCTGACTACTACCTTCTGGTTGTTTTTTGTTATTTTTATTTATTTCACGTTTAGGAGCGGGGACCAAATTTCAGCATTAGTGCCCGTCCTTTTACCTCCCCAAAATAGCTACACAGTTGGGTTTTGTTTTTTAATTACTCTCATTTATTTCGCAAATTTTTCCGGTTTTTTCATATATTTTTCCCCCCTTGGAAAATACCCTGCTATAATGGCAATCGGGATAACGACTCCTCTCCCCCCCCTTTAGTCCGTTATATCGAGGTTTTTACGTACTAATACTGTAGTTATAGTCTAACCTTCCCCTACTCTGTTCCTCCTCCTCCCTTCTTCCAACCCCCACCCACTCACTATCCCATTCTCCTCATTTATCACTCCACCCCTCTCCCTCTTTCGTACCACCCTCCAGGATAAATGTAAAAACTAATTAAAGGCCAAAGGTGCATGGAAAATGGAATAAAGTAGAAAAAGGGGAAATAAGAGAAAAGAGTGAGGTTCCATGTGTTAACTTTCAGCAGGAGGTAGGTAAAAGGGATGATTCAATAAAAGTTTTTCATTATTTTTTACTATATATTATATTTTTTTAAATTATCAGGCCCAAAATTTAGTGATAATTAATTTACAAACATGCCCTTTGGTTTTCAGCATAATTCGTTCCCAAAATTGCCTAAGCCGAACATTTTTTCCATAAAACAATATAAAATGGTTGATTCGTTCCTGACCCCCAAATAAAGAAATTTTTTTTTTTCTTTTAGCGATTCTGCTAAAAAAAGCCTATAAAAGCAATTTAATATTTTTTTAAAAAAAATATTTTAAAAATTTTTTTTATAAATTCTTTTTTTTCTCTTTCGCTTTTTTTATAGGACTGGGGGAACTCAGCGGGGTTTGATTTCCTCTTTTTGTTTGCCCCGGGGGATCCTTTTTGATGTAAAAAAAAAAAATAATAAATAATAATAATAATAATTGTTTTGGCAACAGAGTTATCGTACGGCAACCGGTAATTATGAGTTTGAAATTCTGTTCGTGAACCAATTTGCTCGAAAAGGGAGACGTTAGAAACCCGAGGTTTGACTGTATACTTATTTTATAGTACGAGACGGGAGATCCGATCGACCAATATCAATTTTTCCCATAGGTTATGTATTTTACCTAGTTGCCTAATTGTAAATACATACCGTAAATGGCGGCGTACAAAGTCGAACCTCAAAACTATTAGCTCAAGATTACGGGTTAGGCCTATACTTGCCGTATAAGTTGGCCCCAAAAATAAGATAGGCTACTGGTAGCCAAAGCTAAAATGTGGATAGGCTACGGTACGGTATACGGTAACCAGTCGCAAAAAAACACATAACACCACACCACTTATATGAATATTTATTATAGGTCCGCCTCTTGTTTTCACTGAAAAACACCATAGTCCCCTGATAGTACCGCTACATACTGTATATTATAGTAAATCACGGTAGTATGACTAGACTGCACTTACTGGTGCTCTCCGCCATCTACATATGTGAAGAAAAAAGCAGTCCGTGGCACCCCCAACCCCACACAGCTATGAACCTATGGGTCCGTTACACTGCCAACAGTGGCGCATGGAAGTGGCACATATTGTAGTTATCTGACTGGCCGCATGGGTTCAGTGGCATTCCTGTCAGTGTTTACAAACTGTATATCAGCTGTTGGAAACAGCTGTACTCAATACCCACAACGCTATTCACACGCCAACCTGACAACACTGTGGGTGGAACTGCTGCAAAACGTCTTTTCCAGTTGTCGCTGTTCAGCAGGGAATATTTTATACCACTCGGTGGTAAAGGTTCGCATTTTATCCTAGCCGTATAAGTCGACCCCTCGTTTTGGAGAGATTGTTTCAGGCTCAAAGAGTCGACTTGTATGCCGCTATTTACGGTAACCTATGGTTAAAATTTATATTCGTCGATCGGGCCTCCCGCCCCGTACTAGAGTATTCCAAGTTCACGCTATCCAGTTTCGCGCTTGAGTTTCCCAGAGTCCTAAATTCTTCCACGATCGCTCTCGAGTTTCGG